>JAFISE010000002.1:298715-567564 GCA_022560025.1 Stagonosporopsis chrysanthemi
GTGTGCAGTGTTGTGTGGTGCTTGTGGGGGGGGGGGGGGGTGGGTGTGGGGGGGATACGGGCATGCATTGATGGCGTTTTTTTTTTTTTTTTTTTTTTTTTTTTGTTGGCGTGGTGTTATGATGTCTCGCATGGCGAGCGCATTCCTTCGTTCTGCATTTGCATTGCGGTGTACAGATGTGGACGTGTATACGAGTCGACAATTGGGTGTATACGAGTAGACAATTGAACGTATATTCGAGTAGACAATCAAACGTATATTCGAGTAGACAATCAAACGTGGGTGTCCGTCTGACTTATATTACCCATAACAATGTCGGTTGCTGTCTGTGACTTGCAGAGAGAGAGAGAGAGAGAGAGACATGTTTGCTCGCCGTGTCCCTTGCTGCTGCTGCTGATTTCTGGGTATCTATCCATCTATCCATCTATCTATCTATCAGTCCCCTCCCTCCGTATCTGTACCATATCTACGTACACGCGTGGTGCGGCAAGCATCACAGCTTAGCCCGCTGCTTCAACACCCTCGCGACCTTGTCGTTCCCTCTCCCCGCCTTCCCGCCGGGATACGTGCTCGAGGTGATGACACCGACGCGCCCGCACGCAGCGCGGAATAGCAGCTCGCCGCTCGCCTCGTCGAACCAGAGGCGGGCGTCGGCCTCGCCGTCGCCGTCGGAGTGCGTGTGAACATGGAGACCCTCGGCAGCAACAAGGCCATGCACCACCAGCCTCTCCCCGTTGGGCAACACGCACCACACATGGCCCAGGGCCCTGATGCCCGCCCTTATGCGCTCCAAACTCATCGCGCCAAACACGACCTCGTGATCCCTCTTGGTGAGCTTCGGCGCGTCCTCGCCCACGTCCACCCACCACCCCCCCTCCCGCACCGGCTGCCGATACAACCCCTCCCTTAACACCTGGAGCAGCATGCGCGCGCCCTCGCGGGCCAGGCGGGCCTCGAGCTCGGCCCTGCCTTCGTCGGGGCCGAGAGGCAGGCCCGGGGGCTCGCTCTGGCGCAGGACGACGCCCGCGTCGAAGCGGGTGGGGTGCAGGGTCTGGATGGTGACGCCGGTGAAGGGCCGCTGGCGCAGGATGGCGTGCTGGATGGGCGCGGAGCCGCGCAGGTCGGGGAGCAGGGAGGGGTGCACGTTGAGCCCGCCGTGCGGGGCGAGGGCCAGGATGCGGGGCGGGATCAGCAGGCCGAAGGAGACGGCGATGATGAGGTTGTAGGTGAAGGGGGGCGTCCAGGCGGTGAAGGTGTTGAGGGGGTGGGTGGGGAGGGGGAGGGAGAGGGCGTAGGGGGCGATGGGAACTGTGGGGTTGTTAGCTGGTGGTGGTGGTGGTGGTGAGGGGGGTGGGTAGGGGTGGTGGACAGCGAAGGTGATGGTGGTGGACAGCAAAGGTGATGGTGGTGGACAGCAAAGGTGATGGTGGTGAGAGGGGTGGTGGTGATGGCCATGTTGAGCTGGCAACGGATTGTGTTTGTCAACACCACCGCAGCGGTGAGCTCAACAGTGCATGACCCCAACACCATCTAGCAGATGAGGGAAATAGCGTGCTCATTACCTTCGCGCAGCGTCTTCAGGCCCCTGCCCGTCGGCTTCGCCGGGCGGTGGACAACATGGATGGCCTCGATGAAGGCTGGGTCTTGCTGCTGAGCAGCGTGCAGGGCGCGCAGGCTCTCGATGCTGAAGGCGTCGGAGCCGCAGAAGAGGATGCGGAGGGGCTCAGTCGAAGCAGTACGCGCAGTGACAGTCGAGGAAAACGCCCGCGTCGCCGTGCAGCTGCTCCAGAACTTTGCACCGAGCAGCACGTCGCGCGGCAGCCTCGACAGCATCATGATGGCGCCGTGTCTCTGCAGCCGGTGCGCTTCGATTTAGCAAGGCCCGGATCTGGATCGGGCGCCTGGTGGCTGTGGCTGTGGCTGGGCTGTCAGAACCGCATTGCACAATGCCATGCGTGCTGCTTTTGGGCGGCATCGAGATGGCGGCTGGGCTTGGCAGGGCGATGCGGTGCCTAGCGGGCGATGCGCGGGCTAAGCGAGCAGCGCCCCTGCGCGCTGTGACGCTGCTGGACGCGCTGCGATCTCGATAATCGCGATGCGGGTGCGGTGTCTGGGCGCGTCTATAAGCTGGCTGCTCCCCCGGAGGCGGGTGCCGGCCTGCAACTGAGGACGGGCAGGCACGCGGGCTGCTTTGGGACGCACTGAGACTGAGTGGAATCACGACGCTTTGGGAGACGGACGACTGGCGCGAGCAGTGGGGGGGACACGACACGCAGACAGGACACGCAGACAGGACACGCAGACAGGACACGCAGACAGGGTACGCAGACAGGACACGCAGACAGCATACACGACGACAGACGACAGCATACACGACGACAGACGACAGCATACACGACGACACGCAGACGGCATACACGACGACAGACGACACGGCGGCCATGAGCGCGGCGCACCCCCCGCGCGTGGTGCCGGCGCAGCTCAGCTTCCTCGCCATCTACAACCCGGCGCTCGGCGACTCGGACGAGACGTTCCACCGCCAGATTGTCTTCTACCATGCCACGGCGGCGCGGGCGCGGGCGCGGGATCGGCGCGGCGGCGACGACGACGGCTCCGCGGCCCAGCAGCGGCGCGACGACGAGAACGAGAAGCTGCGGCAGGTCGGGCTGGCGCAGGGCATGGTGAGCTTTGCGCGCAGCTTCTCGCGCGCCGGCGACGTCGACGCGGTCGAGACGGACAAGGCGCGCATCGTGCTGCACCAGCTGGAGCCCGGGTGGTGGATCCTCGCGGCCATCGACCTGACGCAGCTGCCCGCCGCGCCCATTGAGTACTCCAGCCGCGAGGTCAGCCCGCCGGCCCTGCTGGTCCAGCAGCTGGTGCGCGCCCACGGCGTCTTCGCCCTGCACCACGGCTGGCCGCTGGACCAGCTGCTGGCCAAGCACGGCCGCCCCAAGTTCTGCAGCATCCTGGCCACGTACTGGGCCCGCTTCTGCGCCTCCTGGGACGTCCTGCTGCACGGCAGCCCGGCCGTCGACATGTTCAACGGCCTGAAGCTGGCCGCGGGTGGCGAGCTGGGCGTCGGCGTCGGCGAGGAGGACTGGGGCAGCAGCGAGCGCGACGTGCTCGAGGACTTTGCCCGCCGCACCGAGGGCCTGGTGGACGTGGTCGTGTCGCGCTTTGGCGACGCCGCCCCGCTGCACGACACCAACAACAACAAGGCCGACGCCCCCGCAGAGCCGTGGATGGGCACCGGCGGCACCGTCGCCGCCACCGACGGCGTCGTCTTCTCGGGCGTCGGCGGCCTCAGCCGCGCTTCGCTGCGCGACGTCTCGCACTGGGCCGAGACCATCTACCACTACGGCGACCACGCATACGGCATCCGCGACAACCCCACGTCCGACCGCCGCAAGCGCAGGCGCAGACACCCCGCCCACGCCGCTCGTCAGCCCGATGCTGCGCCCGCGAAGACAACCGCCCGCGACAAGATGCCGCCAAACGACTCGGGCACCGGCGAGGCCCCGCGCATCCCCCCGCCCATCGTCAGCGCCGTGGAGAGCTCGCTGGACAGGGCCTCCAAGTCCGTCGACGACGCACAGGGGCGCACTGAGCCGCCCGCGAAGCAGGAGGCGGGCCACATGCTGGCATCGCTGGGCGACACCGAGACGTGGATGAAGTACATGACCCTCGGATACGGCACAGCATGGGGCGGGAAGAAGCCGACCACGCCAGAGCCCGCCCAAGCACCCTTTGCAGCGCCCGCCCAAGCACCCTTTGCAGCGCCCACCCGCCGAGAGCAGTCCCCCGAGGCCATGCGCTACGTCGAGCCCACGCCCGACGTCGACCTCGCCGAGGAGAAGCGCAAAGCCCAGGTCCAGGCCGAGAACGCCGGCTACTTCCTCGTCGGCCTGAAGGGCGACATGGCCGAGGCCGACATGGACGACGACAACGATGAGGGGAACTGGAATGCCCGCATCCCGCTGCGCACCGTCTACGTCGAGCAGGTCAACAGGCCCTCCTCTACGTCGGAATCAGACGACACAAACAGCGACGGAGCCATCACGCCTGGTTCGGGCACGGGCGAGAAGCTCAAACTCGACAAGCAGCGGCTGCGGCCTGTCGTCTACGTGGTACGTCCCCCCGGCTCACACTCCCACAGTCGCACGGCTCACGGCTAACAAACCCAGCACCGCCCCTTCATCTACACCTTCCTCTTCACCCACCGCACGCCGTCTCTCACACTAAACTCCTTCTACCGCTCGTTGCACGCCTTCTTCACCCCGCTGCACCGCAGTCTGGACCGCAACACGATGCCCTCGCGCGTCGCGCAGCGTCTCCTCGCCGCCCAAAACCCCCAAACCACCACCTCCTCCACCCTCGCCCACGGCCCCAATGCATCCCTCATCTACGACCTCGTCTGGGACCCGCGCACGCTGACGGTCCACTCGAGCCTGCCCAACATCCCCGACCCGGGGACCCTCATCGCAGAGGGCCTCTCCAGCAAGTCGGCCGACGGCGCCGCCTGGAGCAGACTCGACGCCCTCAACGTCCACGCCCACATCCTCGCCACCCTCGCCAGCACCCGCCAGTCCCGCAGCGGCACCGAGATCGAGCGCAGCTGCAAGACCGCCCGCGGCTGGTGGGTCGTCTGGCTGCGCGTGCCCCCCAGCGAGCCATCCGCTAGCCCCAACCCCGTGTCTCACGCCCCCTCCTCCGCCGCCGACCACACACACGAGCAGCACACGGCCGACTCCAAGACCTCCCACCCCACCTCCGGAAACACGTCCATTGCTTACACCACCTCGGACCTGCGCGAGGCCTTCCTCGTCCGCCGCGCTCGCGACGCCCAACCCCCCGGCCCCAGATCCGTCTCCGGCGCCTCCCGCGGCATCGCGAGCGGCATGTGGACCTCCATGGGCATGGGCGCCGCGGGCCAGAGCCAGAGCCAGAGCCAGCGCATGGGCGGCAAGGCTGCTGGGTGGGGGCCCAAGGGGTTGGCCGAGGGGATTGGCATTGATGCCCGGAGGTATGTGGATGAGCTGTTGAGTTTGAACCGCTGAGGTGGGTGTCTGAGGATGACGACGATGAGGATGAGGGTGTGGATGGATGGATGGATGGATAGATGGAGCGTTCTGTATTTTTACGGCGTAGCGGAGTAACTGCATGAGTGGGTGGGTAGTGATGCATTTTCAACCAGTCAGTCAGTCAGTCAGCCAGTCAGTCAGTCAGTCAATCAATGAGACGACACAACAACAACAAGCACGTGTCTTTCTCTACCCTACCCAACGCCATCGCAATGCAACATAACACACCCACACACCCCTCACCAGTCCTCCCCCCACCCCTCCACCTCATCGTCCCCGACCTTCTCCTGCTTCACCTCCTTCCGCACCTCCTCCTTCTTCTTCGGCGCCTGCACCACCCTCTTCACCGCCGCCACGCCGGAGCCTGCCTTTGCCCCTGCCCCTACACTTCCACTTCCACTTCCACTTCCACCACCGACAACACTCTTCTTCGCCCCCGGCGTCGCCTTGGCCAGCCCCTTCGGCAGCACCTTGCCCGCACCCAGCTTACCCACACTCTTGCTCTTATTCTGCGCCGCCAGCCACCCCGCGAAATCCGGTTCGCCGTCGTCGGTGGCCGAGTTGTGGAATGTCGACGTCGTCGACGGCTTCGTCACGGCCGGAGTGCCCCACGGGTCCGCGTCTGCCTCAGCACCATCATCAGAGGCGCCCCAGTCGCCGTCAAAGTCCGCGTCGGCGTCGGCGTCAACATCAATGCCGGCGAACGCGGCCGCCGGCGAGGGCGACTTGATCGTTGGCACCGCGGCGGAGCTGCGGGTTGTGTGCAGGGGCATTCCCGGTTTGCTGGCGAGGGGCACGGGGGGTTTGTGTGCGCTTGATGAGGGGGGCACCGAGGCAGGACGCGTCGCCGTGTCTGCGGCTCCGTTTGCGGTTGCAGACGACATGGTGCCGCTTGTCGAGGCGAGTTTGTTGGTGAAGCTCGATATCGCCCATCCGGCCCATCCTGCTTCGTTGGCAGACGGAGTGCCGATGCGCGGTGTGCCGCCCGAGCCCGCACCCGGGGCGAGACCAGTGGGCGGCAGCGCGGTGTCGGGCATCGAGGCAGCGTGCTTGCGGATGCGCGCCATGTAGATGTCGACGGTCTTCAGGGCCTGGTCGCGGATGAGCTTCTCCTTGTCGACGAGCGAGGGGCACATGATGGGGAGCAGCTTGGTGGCGCAGTCTTCTTCGCTGAAGAGGTCGGCGGTTGCGGAGAGGGCGAGGAGGGCCGCGTTGCGGGCGTGCACAAAGGGGTCGCGGAGAGAGCGGGCGAAGGCTGCTGCGAGGACTTTTGCACGGCTCTGCGGGGTGTTATGTGGTTGAACTTGTGTGTGTGTGTTGTGAGTGACTTACGCTCACGCCTAGGTTTCGTGCAATCTTGCCCAAGCAGATGGTCGTGTTTGTGCGGATCCCAGGCTGCTCGTCGTTCGCGGTCTTTGCTAGATGTCTCAGGAGTTCGCCGTTGATGATGCGGTCAGAGAGCTTCGGGACGACCGTCAAGACAGCGCGCACTGTTTGCTCTCGAACTACAGGCGCTACGTCCGAGAAGCCAGTCACCTGTTACGATATCAGCACATTGCCGATCTCGGTCGAGAAGTGACATACCATCTGAGGGAAGATCTTGTCGTTGACAAGCTTCTGCGGCAGGTGATCGATCATCAGCGGCAGGTTGTCCAACAGGCAGACACGGATGGCTCGGTCAGGATTCGCAAACAACCGCACAACTACTGGTGTGATTTGCGCCTCGTACTCCTCATCTGACAGCTTCTGCCCAATTTGCATGACGGTGCCGAATACTTTGGCTCCGCCGCCACCAAACTCTACCGACTTGAGAAGTTCTGGAAGCACCTTCATCTTGAAAAAATCCGCAGGGAAGTCATCTGCGACCTTGTCGAGTTGGCTGCAAGTGGTCAGTCAGGCGAAGACGTGTTCATACAGAAATCCGTACCCAAGCAACTCGTTCCGCTCATCTTCTGCCTTCAAGCCAAGGTTGTCGATATCCTCCGTGACTTGGATCAACGGCGTCTGGAAGAACCCCCCTAATCGCCTCCCCTGATCTAGAAACTGGCCGACGCTCATCCGTGACTTCGGGTTGGGATTGAGCAGGCGCTTGTATGACTGGTGCATACTTGGAGGTATGCTCTTCATCTGTGCCAGCTGGTCGCTGCTGTTGTAGCTGCCATTGAAGCACTCAAAGATCAAAATACCGAAGTCGTATGCATCCACAGCGTGTGTAGGGTTCTGCTTGATGACCTCCCACCCTGCCTTCGATATCTCCGGCGCCATATACCGCCCGGCGTCCGGTATCAGTCCACCATACGTCGGCAGAACGGAGTCGTCCTCTTTCACAGAGCTCAGCGCGTCGAAGCCACCAAGTTTCCACTCGCCGCTCTCGCCGAAGAATATCGAAGCTGGTCGTATGCAGCCGTGTATCGACGTGGCATCGGCGTTTATGAACTTGAGGGTCTTTGCGACGTTGTGCAGCCCCCATTTCGTCGTCTCTTCTGTCAGACTCTTGCGCTTCACGTGCCAGCTCAAAGGCGTCAACCTCTCGGTCGCGATATAGATGTGGGTCTCAGACTGTTCCTGCTTAGCTCCTGTGCCTCACCAAATGCCTATGTGCACCCACCTCCTGCGTATCGAGCACCTTCATCACGCCGGGATGTCGCAGGGTTCGCAGTTTGCGGAGCGCATTGCGCGCAAGGGGCAGTCGAGACTTGTTCGCGGTGATGTCGAAGGAGAAGATACTGCATTTGGAGCCGTCTTCCTGGGGCACAGTCAGCTTGACGATTCGCAGGTTGCAGACATCTGGGCCATACTCGCTTTGTGCCGTTGTGCAACGTCCAGATGGAGTCGTCAATGTCCACGCGGTCGCCGAAGGTATATCCCCACGACGGATAGCCCTTTGAAATCGCCGAGGCAACGGCTGACTTGAGGAAATCCATGATTACAAATTACGGCACTCTGGGGGCATGAGTGCGCGACGTCTTGTTGATACCTGGGCTCGCGACTTCCATGTGGACAGATGCCCCACATGCACGACAACGACGGACCCCTGCAAAGCGCGTCACCAAACACAACTCACGTACTCCCTACACCACACAACGGCCGCTCGGCTTCAACTCTGCCGCAATACAACAGGTACGTCCCTCCCTCTGCCACCTCACACACATACGCCACGAGATGAGCATTTGGTAAAAGGTTAGATCGCTCTGCTGATGGTTTCCCTTCGCTCGTTCACTCGGCCAGTCCGGTGGACGCGTTGCGTTCTTGTCCGCGCGGGAAATCGCTGCATCAAGACGCATAGTAATCGAAGAGGAAACCTCGAGGCGAAATGCTACCAGCATTGAATTTTATTACTGATTCTGCCGTGTTGAAACGCCGTCTACATCTACTCTTGCTTGCGGGGTGCTAATCTTGTATAGGAGTCCGAGGTGAGCTCGCATCATTCCTGGGTTCAGTAAAGCTCTACACGTAGCTTTCAATCGTACGTGTGGCCTACTGCTTGGGGTCCAGTGGCCCAGTCGAGCTCAGGACAGCTCTTATGTGCAGCATCTTGCAGCCAGTGTGGCATCCCCGTATACTCATCACCTCCAGGATGAGGCTGCCCGCCACGGATATCACAGCTTACGGTATACACTACGTTGGATTTGTGGTGCACGGTGTGGATGCTCGATGTAGATCTTCTGACCCTAAAAGCTCCTCTTATAAATGCTCGGAGCTGAGGTCCCGTGTAGAAATGCTCTGAGTAGGATGCTCCAAGCGGGGAGCTTTGCAATTCCCATACCGTCTATGTCCCTATCGATCTCGCAGCAATCCGCCAAATGTGATCGGAGGGTAAAGACATACCGAGGTAACCAGCTAAGCAACAGTAAGCCCATCGCCCTGCATTGCGGGGTCCCAGGCCCCACACCAGCTCCAGGGCTCAGGCTATATATCAAGTATTCCTTCCAATCACAAGACAACCTCATCACTCATACACAACCTTTCCCGTGCTCTTTCTCGCCGTCCACACCATTAGTCACCCTAAACAACCACCCACCACGCCTCCGCCATGCCATACTCCCTCAAAGGCCGCAATGTGCTGATAACAGGCGGTTCTGCGTGCGTCCACTTCCCCGTGCCTCTACACAATCACGTCCATAATCAATCCCTGTCTTACACAGCACGACGTGTTGAAGCAAGATCACACACAGCTGTCGTAACCACTAACACACGCACCCTCGCAGTGGCCTCGGCGAACTCCTCTGCACCACCTTCGCAAAGCAAGGCTGTAACATTGCAGTCAACTACTTCAACCGGATCGAGCCCGCGCAGGACGTGCAAAGGAGATGTCAGGAGGAGGGTGTCAAGGCGGTGATTATCAAGGCTGTGTGTTCCGCTCCGCTCTGTGCTCTTTCCCCCAGCTCTCTCCTCTTTCTCTCAACTACGTCACGAAAGTTGGGCTTGGGCGTGGACGTATGTGTGTATGAGGGCAGGGTTGACTAGTCACAGGACATGACAAACACTGACGAGGCGCGGCGAGCGGTGAAAGAGACGATTGAGCAGTTGGGCGGGATTGATATTGTCCTGGCTAATGCTGTGAGTCTCCTCCCTACTGAATCGAATCAGACCAAACAAAGACTGGGCAGAGCGCGCGCTGATGCGAGGGAATAGGGATGGACCAAGTTCTGCGACTGGAAGGATCACGAGGGGATGAGCGAGGAGGATTGGGATAAGGTACATATTCTGAGGTTTTATTGGTTCTACCACCATACAAGGGCAATGAAAAGAGGTGTTGGGGCTGACGGATCGTGTGCACAGTGCTGGTCTGCAAACGTCAAGGTGCCTCGTGCGCTGCTACTGGCTGCGAAGCCCGTGTTTGATGCTAATCCCGACGGGGGGCTGATGATCACCACGGGCTCGATTGCGGTATGTTTGTCCCTCTCTTCTTCTCCTCAACGACATCTCTCGCTTACTGGGTTTTGACATCTCGTTCTTAGGGCATTAGTCAAGCAGGCTCTTCGATGCCGTACTCTGTGACCAAGGCGGCACAACTCCACCTCGTCAAGTGCCTGGCCGTCACCGAGGGGCCCAAGATCCGCGTCAACACAGTGCTGCCGGGTCTGCTGTTAACCGAGTGGGGCAGGAAGTACAGTCCCGAACGCATCGAGGCGTTGAAGAATGCTGCGCCGCTAAAGAAGGACACCGATCTGCAGGACTGCGTAGATGCGTTTGTGATGCTGGCCAAGAACAGCAGTATGACGGGGATGCGGATCCAGGTTGACGCCGGGCTGAATGTGCAGGGCGCGTGATGTTGAGGTCGAGATGAATCAAATCGAGTCAAAACCACAAACCATGACATGGGTTCAGTCTTCGCAGTTCTCTGTGTCGTCGAGGGCGCGCACAACTTCTTCAATATCATTCGGGCTCGTGATGGCCCAGACGCCGCCACCCTTCACCGCGCCTTTCATGCCGACCTCCTTGCCAACGAGATTTCTACCTACTTTGCCAGGACCTATCCCGACATAGCGGCGCACCTTCTCTTCTTCGTGCAGATACTTGACGCTTTTCCACCACTGCACTGTCTCGATGCAGCTGCGTGCCAGCAGATCTTTCAGCTGTTCCTTGCTCTCGTATGGTTTCCCCGTGACGTTCGACACACACGGCATGACGCCCGGCCAAGTGACGATATCGCTCCCGTCTGGCTTCTGCTTGTATAGCATGCGTTTCACGGTCTCGTAGGTAGGTTTCATAAGCGGACCGTGGAAGGGGGTGTCGGACTTGAGACGGACGTGTCGGGGATCGTGACCTCCGAATTGGCGCAGGTTGGTCAGGAGTGTGTTGATGCGCGCTATGCTCCCGCTGAGCACGATCTGGTTCTTCGAGTTGATGTTTGCAATGAGGACCTGCTGCACTGCCGGCAGGTCGTCGTTGGAATCCGAACGCGAGCCACCCAGGCGCAGGAACTCGTGAACTGCAGCTACAAGCGCTGTCATATGTTCCTCTGACTCGCAAACCAGGGCGACCATGCCAAATTCGCCTCCCTCTTCTGCAACGGCTTCCCTGCTGCAATTGCTGGCGACCTCTGCGCGGCGCCGGACCATCTTGAGGGCGTCTTGGAAAGTGAGGTAGCCGCCAGCAACCAAAGCAGCGAACTCACCCAGTGAGTGGCCCAGTGTGATGTCCACGCGCTCAGCCGTCTTGAAGCCAAATTCCTGCTCTAGTATGCGTAGGATGAGGATGCTCGTCGCCATGATCGCCGGTTGTGCATTCTCGGTGTACGTGAGCTCGGCATTGGTGCCCGATTCGATGATCTTGGTCAGCGGCGTGTGCGGCAGCTTGAGCGTGTCGTCGATCTCTTCGAGGATGGGCTTCGCGGTGCGCGGAAAGGCCTCGAGCCATGGAGTGATCATGCCAACGCGCTGCACGCCCTGGCCTTGCAACAGTCAGCACGGCAAGTTCTGGATATTCACTGAAGGCCATTTCGTGTACCAGGGAAGAAAATAGCAGTCTTTGGTCTCTTCGACGCCGACTGCCTGCTGCTGCTCATCCATCTCCGCGCGGCCGGCCGACTACGAGCTGTCCGCCCACCGCATCGCGCACATGTCGCCTCAACACGCGGGACAATTCGAGTAATAGATGAGGAAGCGCTCGACATGGCGATTGAGGGTGTGCGGTTATTGTGTGGTGTACATATTAGGGGTGTGCTAGAAGGGGACAGCGTGTGGAGGTTATTGTGGGGGTGGAGGCTGAGAGATTGGGGTCGAGTGCCGCTCCCGCGGTCGCCGAGGTCTGCTTTTCCGGAGCTCCAGCCAGAGCCTCGACGTTGTACGGAGCAATGCACACCGAAGAGACCCACTTTTGGTCCGTTCGCAACGTCGTTATGGTCATTTCTCTCTCTGCGCTGTTAGTGATATCAGTGATATTAGTGATGTCTCGAATCTAACAGAGGTGTGTTCTGCTGCTGCTACAACCCTGAAACACCACTCTAATGAACCATCCAAATTCTGAGTCCCGCACGTTCTACATGTTGTCAAAGTCCAACCCCCAATCATCGTCGCCGCCTCCTCCCATGTTCATGTCCATATCCATGTCCATACCCATGCTGTTCATATCACCCAGGTCGAGATCGGGGAGGCTACCCAAGTTGGCGTTCATGTCGCCTGTCAAGTTGTCTCCAGCGTCCATACCCATATTCGACAGATCCAAGCCTGCTGAGCCAGTGAGCTCTTCCATGCTACGCTCCAAAGCCTTCTTATCTATATCCGGAATCTCGAGGTCATTTGCAAGGCTGGCGTTCGCCGCATCTTCCATGGCTTGATTGATGTCGTCGCTGATCGTCTGAGCTTGTATGTCGTTGATGCTCACATTGGGAAGGCTTATAACCGGTGCTTGAAGTCCGGCTTGGCCGATCGACGACAGCTGTGCCTCTACCCGTCTGTGCAGACGCACTATAGCTTCGGCACTTGACGGATCTGTCGCGACCAAGAGAGCGGCATTATCGAACACGTGCTTCAACATCTCTCGCAGATTCATCCTTGTACGTGGCGGCGCCGGAGCAGGGATTGAGCTTCCTATCCAGTCTATCGGTATGGGGCTGTCTTCAACGGTCGGCGCGCAGATGATCGACACCCCGATATCCAATGCAGCTGCACCGTTGCCGCCTTCCGTTTGTGCTTTGACCTCATCTACGATCGACCGCACGGCCTGGTATACTCCTAGAGTACTGAACGTGGCGTAAATTTGGCGATGTGTATAGCTGGGCGGGTTCGGGTTGATGGTAGCAGTAGAAGCCCACTGCGCCAGCTGCTGTATGGTGTGTCGTAGAGCTGTGTTTAGGGTGCTGTTCGGTGCATTTGTCCATTGCTCTAATTCACAGAACGATGCGTGAACCGAGCGATCATAATGTGCGTTGATTTTGATAGCTTGCAGCAATGGTTCGACATTAGTTCGGCCTGGATTGCGTTGCTGTAGTGTGCGGAAACATTTCTCTAAGCGGCTCGAAACCATTGCAATGATTGTAGAATGCATTGCTTGCGCATCTCCTGAAGAGGGTACCGTGAGGATGGCGTCGTGGAAAATTCTCAACATTGCGTCGAGGTCATTATGCGTTTGTTTGAGGGCGTGACTCGCCATCCAGCTGAGGCCTCCAATGAGTGAAGGCAGCAGGAACGTCTCTCCGAGATCTACATGTTTCGATTTAGCTTACTCTTCGTATGTCTGACGGTATGGCGACAACTTACACTCCAATCCGCCTTTGACGGTCTCGTGTGACAGGACCCCTGCCGAGCACGCCATAGTCGTTTGGCTGAAAAATGTCGGCACTATCAGGTAAAAGTCCTGTGGGCGACATGATGCAAACACTTCGTTGCTAAGACCTTCGTTGCCTGAATCGTACAACCCTTTTAGCCAGCTTGCAAGGTGCTTGCCCTGCTCTTCAGTCAAGTCGTCAGGGGCGGTACTGTGGTTAATGCGTCCTATCACCCGAGCGACGAAAGACTCCTGACTAATTCCAATGTCAGTGTGTGAGAGCTCGTAGCGGTAGACAAAGGCCATTATCAAAACCAGTATTGCTCCGAATTCGTCGTACACTGGCTGATATTCACCTAACGGTTTTAGTGTGAGAATGTGTTTATCGCTTGAATGACTGACCTTGGTCGCTGTCGTAATGCCATTCATCAAGGAATCTACACAGTGGTTGCAAGATGCTAGCAGGTGAAGTGAATTGTAGCATGATGTCCAGGCATTGCGGCTTTTTTGACAAGAGATTGCAAATCTGCTTCAGATACATCGTTACCTGGGTCTCGCACAGATGGCCGATGAACTAGAACACGCGTCAGCTAGCTCACTTGGCTGTACAAGAGAATATGGCTTACCTCAGTGACAGCGCTGGCTATGGCACCAGCATTGCCGTCAAGATTCTCCATCTCATCGATGTAGTTGTTGACTTTGTCGAAGTTGTTTTTGCACTGATCAAGCAGGGCTTTCTTCTCATACCTCGTAGCAGGCGGCCCTTGTATGGGCGTTTCGCCAAGCAGGCGTTCGACAGTGTTCGTAGTAATGTGACCGTGGAGCGCACATGCGTTCAAGAAGTCCTGCCTCACATCTGACAGCGAGTTATTGCCGCCCATGATGTCGTCGAAGCCCTGAGAAAATGCAGGAAAGGCATTGGGGTCGACATGACTGAGTGCCTGGGTGATGGAGATTTCGGGCGTCATCGGGAATATTGAGCCTGAAAGTTGCGATAACAGTATTGGGATCTTGTTGATCAAGAACGACTTCAGGCAGAACATCGTTGATGTGGGCTCGCTACGGTACATAGCATTGGCGAGGATATCGAAAGAAGCGGTGATGAGGTCTGTAGCCATGTTTTGCGGATCGAGCTGGTTAGGATTAGAATCAGAACAAGGCATTTGCGTGTTTGAGTTACCTTGTATCTCGAGTGAAGATAGTTGATGATCGTGAAGTCGTCTGTGAGAGGGCGAGAAACAAGCTGCGAAGGCATTAGAAAGGAAGGAATCAGCTCTATCTGAGACATACCAAAGAATTAAGAAAAATATAGAGTCCAGCTCTTGTAGACACGGTTGGTAGGTCCATGACAGCCTCGAGCTGCAAAGCTGCCACTTCGAGATTTGCACTATCACTCTGCACCCCCTCGATTGTCACAGTTTTTTCGTAGAGTTCATGCTGTTTTTGAGACATCTCTAGCCTGTTGGCTATTTCCAACGAAGATTGCGAACCCAGGGAATTGTGCGACAAGAATGGAATGAAAGACGCCAGCGACTGAGCTAAGCGTTTGCGTAGATCTATTAGGTGTGAGCAGCATCCCACATATGATACGACGCATCACTTGAAGGGATAGGATAGTATGTACTGACCCTTGGCCGTTGGATGATTGAGTATCTGTAGGATCTTCGAGTTTTCGATAAGACCGACAACAAGCACACCCAAGGCTTCGCGAACGTTGATGGACTGCTGCTGTGGTTGCTGCGAGATACCCGTCATGGCCTGCATCATGGAATCGCTAGTATGCGACGTGACTACGGCTTGCATCCATCTTGTTACAACAACCAGCGTTTGCAGTCCCTCTGTGTTGTTGATAGGGCGTTCCTCTGCGGCGAAGGTTTTGTGAAGTCGGTGGCACACAAGTTCCTCTAATTCGGGCGAGTTGCTCCATTTTGGTTCCTTATCTGATGGATCTCCACCAGTCTTCGGTAGTCGATCTTTGGAAAAGTAAAAGGATGCAGAAAGGACGTCTGACGCATCGACCGTCCTCGACCCTAGCAGACGCTCAAGATAGACGACCACACGAGGATCAACACTGTTTGCATTGGGAGATCGTGGCTTGAGCAGAAGTGCAACAAGTTTGCGACCAGGTAGTGGCGACTTCCGATGCAGTTGCGCGACGGCGTCGTCGAATATGTCGGCCTGCACGCGCTGGTTCAAGCAACGGTCAAGGAATACGGTCCATTCTTTAATCATGGAGTCCATGATCCATCGACTAGATACCGATCTGCCCACAAGACCAACAGCTGGGCGTCCGCTAAATATATGTTTCTAAGAAGAGGGGAATTTTGAATATTATTCTTTGGGTTGGTGAAGGGTGCTGCTGTGAGCTTTGAAGCTAGGAACACCCAAAGCGATCAAGTCTAGCCGAGAGGACCATGCCAAGCATTTCTATGGGTGCCCTGCTCCCTTTTCCATCACCACACAACAGACAAAAATTTACTCGGGTACTGAGCCATATGCACAATATTGAGGCAAGATGTAAGGAAGCGATCGGCCATCTGCATGGCTGGTAGCACGGCACAGATGTGGTATAGTGTGGTGGGTGAACATATTGCTTCTTTGAAATCGCGCAGACTATGCGCCCGAGGCATACGATGTGCATATCATCGCTAGCCACACTATTACACTAGTTATCCGAAAGGAACCCAACTCAGATAGCATCACAGCGCTGTTCGCTATGCAGCCTAACTGAGCAATGCATCGTCGCTTATCCCCGCCCCTCATTGTTCCCGCTCAAATAGCAGGCGCCTCGTTTCGCCCTGTCAACCCTGACGATTCCCATACACTGTGCAACGCCAACCACTAAACATGACTATCTCAAGATTCGCGGCGCCGGGTATCTGGGAATCGATCATCCGCATCTGGCGCCCGCGGCCCCACCATCCAATCTTCCATTGCTAGCCACTGACTCCAAGTCTTCTCAGCGCCCTCGATTTCCGCCAACTGGACATCCTGAAGAGGTTTCATGAACGGTACCGACTCGTGCGGAGACATGTCGTACTGGCATTTGACTTTTGCCCATCCTACGCTCTTGGCCGCAAAAAGGTAGTTCCGTCTCTCGCATTCGTGCACCGGACCCACTCCTTTCTTCCAGTCGTCGCCGAAGAACCCATGCATTACGGCCGCCTGATCCATTCCGGTGATGACCAAGCGCCGGATGAATGGGATCAGCGACACCCATGCTGGCGTAGGCTGGCCTTTTGAGTTGAGGATCGGGCCTTGTCGAGGCCATGGCTGTGTGTATGCTGCAGGGCCAGAAGAATGTGGCAGCGGACCTGAGGAGCTCATGATGGGATAGGGCGTCCATTGAAATGGCAGGCAGATGTTGATGAGAGCGGCCACAACCTGCACTGTGTTGTCATGCTGGGCATGGTCTAGGAAGTATCGCTGACAGCTCTGGTAGGCGGGATGCCAGTCGAAAATATCGAATTGCGGCGCGGCTGTGGGGTTCTGGCCGGAGGGAGAGCCGGTCGACGATGTGTTGCTGGCGCCACCAGCGAAGTTTGAAGCTCGAGGAATTGTTGGATAGCCAGCGGGGAAATTGGTGGTGAATCCGGTAGGGTTCGCCATATTGAAAGCGATAATGTGACTACTGCAGGAACGACGTTGTTAGCAGAGCCCGGTTGGTGGGCGGGGCAGGAACACCAGATTTATGTGTGAACTGGTGCTCGCAACGTACCAGGCTTACTGCAACAGTCGCAAAGACCGAGAAAACAATGGATCGACACAGTGGTTTGCAAGCAATTCGAGCAGGAGCTGAAGTCAGGGTCTCAGGGTCCACATGCAATAGAGACGGACAGTCAATGACGACAGCGAAGTAGCTGGCGGTCGGGTGCAGGGTTGCTATTCGGCGCTGGGGAGATGAGGGCAGCTCGTGAGCACTGTAGGGGATTTATAGCTTCGTGGCCGTCCTGCGCCTGGCAGAGGTGAGGCTAAGAAGCATGCAGGGAGAGGCTCGGTGGCCGCCGCCTTCAAGCCTCCCGCAGATCCTACTGAAGCCCTCAGTTGACGCATTTTGGAATCATCCTGGAGGAGATCAAGTCGAGCCACCATCTGGCTCCATCGAGCTTACATGGCCGGGCCGAGCCAATAGGTCGTCGCGATCCTTCGGCGGACGGAGTTACCGCGCGAGCACTCAGGGTGTGGCTTTGCAAGATGCGTTCATCCACGACTCGTGTTGCCAATGCGCTGCTGCAGAACTGCTCTACTCTGCAGCCGGCGCGCGCCAAAGCGCTGTATCCTTGCAGCCAATGCAACCATCAGGCGCTGTATTCCATACCACGCTGCGCTGCCCGTTGATGCAGATCGCAATGCACCTCAGCTGCCTGCTGCCCTCCCTTTCTGCGCTGCTGCGTCGTGTGTCCGTGATGCTGCTGCTCCATTGAACAATGCTGCCCGCGACGCATCTCAGAGTCTCAGACAGCACGGAGGCGCGGGCCCTTCCAGGCGCACCGAGGGCCAGGTCCGAGAATCGAGACGAGTCGCTCACCAACACCAGCCTGCGCCAGCCTGCACCCACTTTGTCATCCAGGACCCAGAACTGACAGGCGCCTCAAACGCCTTTACACCAACAAGGGTAAATTAAATCGCTTCGCGCCGTGGCACAAACCCATTGCAGCGGTTGCGGCAGCGACAGCTGTCCCATTGCAGAGGATCCAGGTACGAAACAGCGTGCCATGGCTGCACCGCTGTCCCTTCCAGGCTACGCTATCCTGTGCGACCTCGTGCAGCTTGTGTGCTCGGCGATCAAACACAACCACGAGGCTGCACATGTTGCACGCGACTCAGCCATTCGATTTTGACAATGCTCACTTCAGCGCGTCAAGCTGGTCGGCGATCCGGCCCTCTGCTGCCAGAAGAAGCAATTCGCTTGTCGACCCTCCACATCCCGGCACTAGTCGCCAGACGCTATGGCTCGCACTCACTCGCTCAGCCTCAAGTAGGTAGTTCGTTGCTTTTATGCATGTCTGTACTGTGTATGCGTCGTCGTTCTCTCCGGCCGGACATGCTGCGCACCACATTGCGGGCAGCACCAGGCCACGAGACGTGCATGTGTGTAGAATCGTGTGCATGCATCGAAATGGCGTTCCTCGATGCAGGACGGGCACTCGGTACGAGCGAGCGATCAGGATGATGTAACGATTCAAATCGCCGACGCTGGCGCCGAGCATGTCCATGCAGCACGTCACTTGTCAACATCGCGGCTGTTCCTTCGCTGCATCGCACACCATTTGCAACTGCACCACAGAATACAAAAATAATCCAAGATGGCGCAGAACACGTTTTCATTGGCTTCGCGCACAAAGGTGAAAACGGACGCCATTAAGCGTATGCAGTTACTGACCATCCACAGCTCGCCAATGGGCTGTCAATGCCCACAATCCACCTTGGTGTCTACCTGACTTCGGGAAAGGAAACTTACCAAGCCGTCCGATGGGCGCTAGAGGTAACTTCTTTCTGTTCCTGGCCTAAAGCCCGTATGCTGACAGCGATGGTACCGGCAGTCTGGATATCGTGGGCAAGTTCATCGTAATTTACCCCTGCATTTGTATGACCATTGACGTCTATGCTACAGGGTGGACAGCGCGCAAATGTACCATAACGAGAAAGAAAGTGGTAAGGCCGTTCTAGACTTCCTGTCCAGCGACGACAACGTCGACTCGCTCAAGCGAGAAGACATCCACTTCACTTCAAAACTCGCCTCCAATTCGTCATATGACACAGCTCGCAAGGCTATCAAGAAGTCGGTCAAGGAATGTGGGCTTGGCTACATCGACTTATTTCTCTTGCATTCGCCTTACGGTGGCAAGCACGCACGACTTGAGAGCTGGAGAGCCGTGGAGGACGCTATTGACGACGGCGAGGTGAGAATCGGAGGTGTTTCCAATTACGGCGTCAAGCATGTAAGCATCTTTTCCCTTTCTCCCGTCCGACTATGTCAGAGTCAATACTTTAGGCGGATGGTGGGATCTCCGGGGTTGTTGTGTGACCACACATCAATCTCACATCTATGCCGTCAGTCTTGAGTGATTTTGCAGGATACCTCGCACGCGCTCGGGGCAAACAGCTATTGGCTCGAGGCTACTTTATCGATATGTCGAACTAACGACACCACAGCTGCAAGAGCTTCTCAATTCGAAGCCAAGAATTGCACCAGCTGTCAACCAGATCGAGGTGCATCCCTTCAATACACGGACGGACATCACATCCTTCTGCCAGCAAAACAGCATCACCGTCGAGGCTTACGCACCCCTTGTCCGTGCGTTGAAGATGAAGCACCATAAGATCGTGGCTCTCTCGAAGAAGTATTCGTGCACTCCTGGTATGCAAGCCCATCCGTTATAATATCATTCTCTTGCTGACATGACCACAGTAAGCGCCCTGCTTAATGCGACCCGACGTGTTTCACTGTGCTTCCTGCATTGTCTCTCGACCATGTGCTGAAATGTTTTATAGGGCCAATTACTCGTCCGTTGGAGCTTGCAGCATGGCTACGTGCCATTGCCCAAGAGCGTGAAGAAGGCGCGTATCGTCGAGAATTCAGAAATCGGTGGATTCGAGATCGAGGAGAGCGACATGAAGACTATGGATGGCCTCGATGAATATCTAGTTACCGGTAAGTCCCTCGTGACAGCTGTTAGATCCAAGCATGCCATAGCACGGCGTGCGATTTCGGCGACACCACAACCTCAACATCTTCCAGTCGAGCTAACGATGGTTTGCGTTTCCAGATTGGGACCCCACAGATTGCCCGTGATGTGGAGGGCGGAGAATTTCATGCGTGGGGGTTGTCGCAAGGCTGCAACATCCTTGGGAGTGGGTTGTAGGGTGACATGTCAAGGCAGCATCAGAAGAGAACACTGCAAACGCCTGCAGCATGGCTGCGCAATATCTACGGCACCTCCGGTATGTGAAAGGTCACTGTCGCGTGCGCCGTAAATGCAGTCCAAGCCACCCAACGCTTTTTCCGCGGCCCGACATTGCACGTGAATTTTCCCCACCAGTTGCCGGATATATCCAAGATCAAAAAGCCCCACGTCTCCCGGACCCTGAACCACACGTAAGATCCCCGACACCGCGCCGTGGGCGCCCGAAACCGGCAGCCGTTCTGGTGCGTGCTGCCTATGGATGACGACCAGGAATTACATCGTGCCAACAATGTGCAGTGGCCGGAGCCCTAGCGGTATCTCGACTCGTTTGCCCCCGCGATGCTCGTGATTGGCTGCGCGCTCCTTATCTCTATCAGAGTACACCATGGAAACGAGTAGCAGCATACCAGAAGGCGGCGAAGCGGCCACTCACCACTGGGAAAGCTGCTCCGCGTGCGATATGCCGGCCACTGACGTTTTCGAATCGAGTCTTTGTATTATGGGACGTCACGGACCAATTCACCCCGCCGATTTACTGTAGCTCCAGGTAGCATCTAGACGTGCGTATATATACAGCCATCTGCTCTGCAACAGTCCTCCCCCTCCTTGACCATCCACTTGCTCTGACCTCTTTGAGCTCAACTTCTCCAACTCACATCACAATACCTCAATCCACAATGTCTGAGCCCGAGTTTGAGCAGGCCCGCAAGGGTATGTACTGACACCGCCGATTGCATCTCCTCACCGAGATACTTGCAATTGATCTGCAATTGCTCGAACAAGACTGACCATTACATGCAGAGCTCGTCTCCACCCTTGAGGCTTCCTCACTCTTCCAGAAGAACCCCGAGTACAAGAAGGCACTTGAGGTTGCCTCCGTCCCTGAGCGCATCATCCAGTTCCGCGTCGTCTGGGAGAACGACAAGGGCGAGTGCCAGGTCAACAAGGGCTACCGTGTGCAATTCAACTCTGCTCTCGGTCCCTACAAGGGCGGTCTTCGCTTCCACCCTACCGTCAACCTCTCCATCCTCAAGTTCCTTGGCTTCGAGCAGATCTTCAAGAATGCTCTTACCGGCCTCAACATGGGTGGTGGCAAGGGTGGCGCCGACTTTGACCCCAAGGGCAAGTCTGACAACGAGATCCGCAAGTTCTGCGTTTCTTTCATGAGGGAACTCAACAAGCACATTGGTAAGTGTTACACACATTGCACGCGTCGCGCCTCCTGTGGGGCGTGGCACTCCACTCGACGGCCTCGTACCATGAACTCGCAGCTCGCCTGAGCGACCACTAGGGATGAACGGGCTGTTCGCTAGCATTATCTTTGTTCAGGTCGTCCAGGTGGTCGGGGATTCTCGCCGAGCAGTCATTCAGCGTTGAGCTCCCAATGAACGTTTGACTTACGTAAATCACAGGTGCCGACACAGACGTTCCCGCGGGCGACATCGGCGTTGGTGGACGCGAGATTGGATACCTCTTTGGCACATACAGGGCTGAGCGCAACCGCTGGGAGGGTGTTCTTACCGGCAAGGGTGGCGCATGGGGTGGATCTCTCATCCGTCCTGAGGCCACCGGTTACGGTCTCGTCTACTACGTTGAGCACATGATCACATACGCCAGCGGTGGTAAGGAGTCGTTCAAGGGCAAGCGCGTCGCTCTTTCCGGATCCGGCAACGTCGCTCAGTACGCTGCCCTCAAGATCATCGAGCTCGGCGGCACCGTCGTTTCTCTGTCCGACTCCAAGGGCGCTCTCATCGCCGAGGGCGAGAAGGGCTTCTCCCCTGACGACATTGAGAACATTGCCACCCTCAAGCTCCAACGCAAGGCTCTCTCTGCTCTTGAGAACCACAGCTTCAAGTACGTCGAGGGTGCCCGCCCCTGGAAGGAGGTTGGCAAGGTCGACATTGCTCTTCCTTCAGCGACCCAGAACGAGGTCTCCGAGGATGAGGCCCAGCACCTCGTCGAGTCTGGCTGCAAGTTCATCGCTGAGGGCTCCAACATGGGTTGCACCCAGGAGGCCATCGATGTCTTTGAGGCTCACCGCAAGGAGAAGAAGGGCGGTGCCATCTGGTACGCTCCCGGAAAGGCCGCCAACGCCGGTGGTGTCGCCGTCTCCGGTCTTGAGATGGCTCAGAACTCTCAGCGTCTATCCTGGACCTCTGAGGAGGTTGACGAGAAGCTCAAGAAGATCATGAAGGACTGCTTCGACAACTGCCTCGAGACCGCCAAGGAGTACATCACCCCTGCCGAGGGCGAGTTCCCGTCTCTCGTCGGTGGCGCCAACGTTGCTGGCTTCCGCAAGGTCGCTGCTGCCATGCACGACCAGGGTGACTGGTGGTGAACTGCTCACTGTTGAACGGCGCAGTTCTTTGTACATGATACCTATGATTCCTTCACTTTGGGCACGGCGTTTGGCATATGGGATGTATCACACAGATACGAGATACCTTTGATGAATAGATAGCACATTACTCTCAAATTCCGCTTCCACTCCTGCAACATCGTGTCGTACAAACATTGTGCCCATGCACAACTACCCCGCCAAAACTTCGCATCCTACGTCACACTATATCGATAAAGCAACCCCAAGCACCCCCATGCAAAAAGCAAACACTCATATCACAGGCGCAACAAAAGCAAGCACCGCCAAAAGCACGCAGGTGGCAGGTAAACATGCGCATGGCGTTGCAAGCCAAAAAGCACATCGAATGCGGTCCCCCTTCCGCTTGTAGCTAGCCATCCATTCCACGCTGACACATTGCGCCCGCAATGCCTGGCCGCAAGCGAGCCGTGGAGTGCAGCCGTCCTAGCTGGACGCGCCGCAGCAGTGCAAAAACGTGAAACAATCGAGTAACTATCTTTCCGGCGCGGTGTGCGCTAGACACGACGCGTTTGGCATCGAGTAAGAGAAACCTCGGTGGGCGGCGCCGGGCCTTGGAGAACGGCGAAACGCGTCGACGTCAGGTGGGGCGCGGAAATGTGTTTTACCGTCGCGTTGGAAAGATGTCGGGCGTTGTCGGGTTGGGTACGCTCGGGAGATGTTTCGGACGAAGTTAGGGGATTGGGTGGGATTGCGCTTATCTGATTGATCTGATTTCTCCGTGGGATGACCACGGTTTGGGAGATGGTGTGTTGATATGCTTTTTTGCTGCTGTCATCTGGGCCCTTCTGGGATCTCTGGGTGCAACATATCAACTGTTTGCCGTAAGATTTTGCGCTTATCTGAACGTTGTAGTCCACTCTCTTGCGTTGTTAAACACGGCCAGCATCGTGTGAATTTCTACTTCCTCATCCGCCATTCGTAATGGGGCTGCTAAAGGAATGTACTTCATCTCCTGATTCGAAGGTTTTTTTCTCTCTTGATGCTAGGCGATGTGCCTCTGATATGAACGCCTGCAGCGGGTACAATGTCGCCTTTTTTGGGTGCTGACAAGATTAAGCTACTATCCTCTCACTTTCATCTTTGCTGTCTTGCCCCTTGCTCATCTTCAAATACGGCCTATCGTCCTTGTTCTCGTCCTTCCATGTTGCCGCATGCATCCCACCCATGCGTTTCCTGTCATACTATCATCACTGACTTTGTCTCCTTCCAGTCCTTCCATTGTTTCCATGTACACTGTATTGTCCTCGTCTTCTTCCTTGCGTTGAGCCTTCCGCACCGCAGAAGGTTCGAGGCTTACTAGAAGACCATTGTCTTCAAATTGACGCTTTCGGAGTTTGCAACAATAGTCGTCTCAGCAACAGTGACAGAGAAGCTTGGGAGCGAGTTTGCACGTAAACAATTCGACATACAGTAAAAAGTTGTAGTAAAGCCTGAAGGAAGCAACGGTACTATGCTCTAAGATAAACGGTTGCAATTTGCAAAAAGCCGTGCAAACATTTCCATGTTCGTGCAAAACAGTTTGTTCTGTGCATGGGACAAGACAAGGACACATCTGGGTATTTAAAAACAGCCTCGAGCTATCTGCATATTGACTTGATGTTGCGCGCAATAATGTGTCTAGCTGGAGCGAAAGCTGGGTTGCGCGATCTGGAATGGGACGGTTGGGTCGGAATGGGGAGCCGTTGTAAATCGAAAGTGGTCAAGCGCACTCCAGAAACCTGCCTCTTCTAAGCTTGTCTGCCGCCGACGCCATCGAGCATCGAATCATAGTGATCCTCGCGCCTTGCTTAAACCCCGCTCGTTTGTGATCGTCAGAGGAAGTGCTCGTCATTGGGCGCCACACTTGCCATGCGCCACAAAATCCAGTATGATATCATGGGCTGTGGACGGTGGGGGCCCTGCTCCTACCGGTTCTCAGCTCGAGTCTGAAGGGATGTGAGTAACTTCTCTTTCAAATAAAGACTGGTCCGACTCTTTTTTCATGAGCAAGACTACCTGTGGATCAGCCAAGACTTAATCGGTATCAGACGACAGGACGCAACTCAGCTGTTATCCTCCGGCACACTGCCATGCAAGAATCGCGGCCACCTGCGAAATTACAAAAGCGCAAAAGCCGAGAACGACAAGAGTTTGAGGGGGCGGAACTTGAGCGTACACAGATGTCAGGAGGATTGGGCAACCACACAGCAGTATCATCACAGCCTCAAGGAACCTCTGATAACATGTCTGGTGGAGAGAAAGAAAAGAAGTCTAGGTGGAGACTGTCGGGCTTTCATTCGAAGAACAAAGACAAAGACGACACCAAGGAGAAGGACACAATTCGAAAGGAAACTTCTTCAAATACATTCGATTCAGCCTATGCGAGTAGTGAGCCCAGCAGTAGCGGGCACCCCAGCTTCGTGGGCAGACCGGTCTCTGGAGAACATTACGAGCCTCTTCCAGGACCTCCTCAAGGATATCCTCAACAGCAAATTCAGAGCTATGACCAAGGGCCATCTACAGAAGTAACTCCACCGACACCGCCAACCGACCCAAGTCGAAATCCGCCGGCGCAGACGGCTTACGAACACTACCCTCCACCTCCACCTCCACGGTCGCCAGCGCGATCTCCTGTGCCAACCCAAGAAAGCGCCTACGCACCGCCCCTGCAATCTCAGCAGGAGGCTAGAAGCACAGAAAATGTCATGAGAGAGACACATACGGACAACAGAACTGGGAATATTGTTACGACAACAACTACCACCACTACCACTACCACCACAATCACTGGCCCTGGCGGCTCCACGACAACACAGCAACCCACTGACAGCAGTATCGCGCCTAGCGTTACCAGTATGTCAGGGCCGAGCCCGCCTACGCCAGCTCCCGTGTCGCCAGTGCCTCAAGAACCAGTGCCTCGACACCACGACGTCCAGCCACTTCCAACTCAACCGTCAGTAAATGCTCCTATGAATCCCTCCCCACCAATACCTAATAAGAGCAATATTCGACACAGAGTCGAACTTTCTTCTGTCTCTCCTGCCATTGAGCACCAGAACCCAATGAACAGACAAACAACAAACGAGGCAGTCAGTCCCATCACACCTGCAAGTCCTGGACGCGCAAACTTCTCATACCCCTCGCGAGTGCCGCCACCAGGTGTCCCACGTCAGGTCCCGGTAGGACCGAACGACGAGTACGTACAACAGCAGCTCCAGGAGGATCCCAGCCGGCCAATCCCGTACCGCATGGGACATGCTCCTCCATCGCAACAACCCGGAGACCATGTCGCGCAGAAGCAGTCGACTATGGCAAATCTCAGAGCTGCGGCAGCAGGTATTCATGTGAGCTTCACGTAACAAATTTTTGATCTACAGTGCTAACAGTTCTAGGGCGCAACAGAAGCTCTTCGCGGTACTTTCAACGACTCGATTGACCGCCGCGTCCACGCTCCCGACAACGCCGTGCACGCGAAGAACCAAGCGACCATCGCCGCTGGTCGTCAGGAGATCGAGTCTCAACACTTTGTGTCGCGCGATAACCAACACAAGCCGCCGGCAGCCGATGCGCCGCCTGTACCTCCAATCAAGACAGCATACGGAGGCCCGCCAGTTTCCGGCTCGCAGGTTGAGAGTGGCAGTCGAGGTGGCAAGCTGAGTAGTTTTCTGAAAAAGATCAACGATATGGAGTCTGCGAAGCGCCAACAAGCGGGGAATAATGTTCATTGATTTGCATTGCTGGGTAAGGCTTGCATTGCAGGTTATGCTCAAAGGGTCGGCGCCAGCCGTTCTGCATGATACTAGTACGAAGGTGTTCGGAAGTCGGTTTCGATATTGCGTATATAGGTGCATGGTATCATTAAATTCCATCTTCTCAACCACTTTGTATCCAGTATCTGGTGGATTGGGGTGTTATTGCTCGATTGAGGTACAAGACTACGATAAAGACACTAACAACGATTAATTTGGAGAGACGCAACTACAGACAGGATTTTAGACGAAGGAGTACTTTCTCGTACGTACTTGAAAGTTATTTCCACAACTCCTAAGATATAAAGGGCACAGCTATGATGCAGCGCATGAATACGCGGCATAGAATCAACCTCAGCAGACCCAGTGCGAACCCATCAGGAATATATAACGTCAATACAGCTGACTACCCATCGAATAGGCAACAACTTTTTCCAGTTTTCGAGGTCAAGAGAGACAAATTTGGAACCGTTTTTTACAAGCACTACGGCAAACCATGAGCAGGAGGCACTCGGGCGATCCTGGATTGTTTTGTTGACAAATGACATTAACGCAGTCTTTTCATCAGCCCTTACTCTGCAGAAGTTGCGCTGTTTTATATAACGATCTTTCCGTGATTTCGCATTTGTAGCCTATTTTTCCGTGCAGCATAAGAAGCATGGTCAAAGCCCCTGATCCGAGGCGCGAAAGCCGAGAAGAAAATTTTCCACACCATGGCCCACCCACGACCATCTCGAATAACTCCGCTGCCACATCGTCCAGCCAATGAATGATAGATGTTATTGATTTCCAGTCATGCAGCTGATGCAAGACAATAGGGTTAATATATTTTGGATTTCGCTCAGTTTTCACCAAAGGAGTAATCCGGGCTCGTGGGTAAGTTTCTCTTGCATCCAAGCCCTCATTCATTGGCTAACATAAAAAAGTTTAGTGGTATAATACTCCCTTAGCATGGGAGTGGTCCGGGGTTCGATTCCCCGCGAGTCCAGTTCTTTTTGCCGTGGTCGTCGTGGTGGGTGCAGAGGTCTCAAGGGAGTTAGATCTAGGGAGAAATGCTTTTTGTCTATGTCAAAGCAACAGAAGGAGCTACAAAACTTTTAACAAGTACGCAGCATTAACACTGCTGTATTAAGGCCTCTCTTTCTTCTTGTTTAGATGTCCGTTGGCGCTTTAAGGTAGTTTAATTGATGAGTGAACATACACATCACGTGACTGTATGGACTAGACCTGTTGGACGCTCGGCACCCGTGGTAGTAAAGGAATCTCCGCCTTCGCAACGGAGGCCAATCGACGAGTACAAACTGCCTGCTATTTTAGTCCAGTTCATTTTTGCTCTCGCAGTGCTTGTGTGCTGTCTTTTGCTGCGTTGGGGAGACGGTGGGCTGTGGTGATAACCGACGCGTGTTTTCGGAACGCCAAAGCATTGGCATCTGCATGTGAGACAAGGGAGCTTTGTCTACGACTCTTCAGCTACCTTTGCCCTCATCTTGTATCTCTTTGGGCGATGTTGTTTTGTGTCGAGGGTGCTGGGCAAACGGCACTGTGCGACCCTGCAACAAAAGACTTCTTCCTGCTCTCGTGTCAACTTCTTTGAGATATCAATACGCCGAAGCTTTCATTCTTGAACTGGCATTGATGGAAAGTGCTGTGCGCATTCGGGACACCTGAATGAAGAGTCTGGTGTAAAGGAGCTCTTTCAGCCTTTATTGAGTTTGGAACACACAAAGCGTATACACTTCAGCACTACATGATATAACCGCTCAGCTGTGTGGTACGTATGGGCATACAGATCCCTCCTCCTGCTCCAAGACCATTGCAATTCGAAAATGTCATCATCTACCTTCTTCCCAACGCGCTGGCCGCCGTCCACCTTCGGCCCGGGCTTGCGCAACCTCGAAATCCACGCAGCTCAAAGTGCATCAGCCCGAGGCTGGAGTGCACCAAGAGCCGCAATATGCCTCCAGGCTTTATACAGCCGCTTTTGGGCGCCGGAAAGCGACGTCCAACCTTGGCTCCATTGTAATGGTGATGTTTATAGTCTAGGAAAGGGTGTTCCCTTGCCGAATTTCATGAACGAGGTTGAAGCGAAGTATAAGGATGTCACAGTCCTGGCCACGAAGACAAACACCCATGGAGAGGTAGTTACGACGGTTCTGTACGGCGAGTGTGCGGAGGAACTTGTTCCGGGCAGCCAGAATCGATGCACCGCACGCCAATTCGCATGGGCATTCGGGTTGTATTTTCCCAGATGCAAACGTACAAGAGGCATCATCCCTACGATATTGCCATGAGAGATACTTAGTGTTAGTGATTGAGCATGTATAGATCTGTCTTTGAGATCAGACCCAGTGAAGCTGCGGCAAAGCGTAATAAAAGCAAAATCTAGAATTGACCTCTTGAGGTACCGTGGTTTGGTCTAATTGGGGATGGGCAGTCAGACCTGACCTCCTCAACACTGCGTTCATGCAGACTATAACGTGGGAAAATATACATGAAGAATCGAATCTAGAAAGCCATGATAACATACATACTCTTCTCTCCGAAATCAACCACACTAGATCATTCCAGCGCTCTAGGAGGAACGGCGGATCATACGGCCGAAGCTGTCCCTCTTCAACTTTGTAGCCGGGATGCTGCCATCTGCTGCGGCCTTCTCGAGGAAGGAAATGAACTCCTCGAGAGTGTACTCCTTGTCAGTCGTAGTGACTGGGACGGTGGAGTTGACAGGAGCAGCGGGGTTCGGGGGAGTGACAGCTTCAGGTACGACCGAAGTGGAAGGGGTGGAACTTTCGGGAACAGCGGGGCTTGAGGGAGTTGAGGGAGTGGCAGGGGTTGTGCTGTTAGCAACCTTAAAGGCAGCAATCTTCTCAGCCGCGTGCTCAGCGACAATCATGATGATAGCCTGGGTGTTGCCGGTGGGTAGGTCGGGGTGAATTGAAGCGTCCACGACAAAGAGATTGTCAGTTCCGTAAACCTTGGTGTCAGTATCTACAACGCTGGTGCCGTTGCTGCGCCCATCGTCAGTCCCCATCTTGGTGGTCCCGACCCAGTGGTCACCAGAGATCAAGTTGTTTGCGATGATGGACTCGGGCGTGGATGCCGCGTCCAAAGCCATAGTAGAGTTGACAGTGCTGTTGCCCGGGCTGGTGATGTCCATCCACCACTGGATAAAGCCAGATAAAGCCTCTTTGTCGGCATCGGTGGTCAACCAAGGCTTCACATTGAGCACGGTGTTGCCACCAGCTGTGATACCGAGCTCACCAGTGGAGGTAGTTCCATGTGTGAGGAAGGTCCTGATAGTGAGGGTGGCATCCTTCATGAAGCTGACCGTTCCCTGGAGGAAGCGTTCCTTACCATCGCTGCCTTTTACGGATGTCCACAGGTGCATCCTTTGCGCGGCTTGGGTAATAACGCCCGATCCTTGCTTGTAGAGATCTAAATCGGACTCGATGGGGTTGGTTGCAATGTCGTTGAACTTGTAGGCTGTGTGATTTGCGGAAGTCGTGAATTGAATAGGAGCTTGGGCGTGGTCCTTGAGGCCGTGACCGACAGGAAGGTCAATCCAATCGGCCTCTTCGGGAAGCTCAACACCAGTGGTGCCACCCTGAACAATCTTCAGAGCATCAGACTTGCCAATGCCAGAATTCCACAGGATCCTAGGGGTGGAAAGAGCTCCACCGGCGAGGACGACCTTGCCACCTTGCTTCAGGTTGATAATCTGCTGGCTACCGTCTGCAAGCTCAACGAGAACACCGGTTACACTGCTACCAGTACGCTTGACTTGGATGACCTTAGTCTCGAGCTTGAGGGTGAAGTTGTCAAGTTCCTCAGCGAAGGGCATGTAGGTCCTGGCAGGGCCAGCACGGAGGTTGTTGGCGATCGACCATGCAGGGCGGGAGTAGACCATGCGCTTCTCGTTAGGGGTCTTGATAGAGTCAAGCTCAGTCCAGCCTTGATCATTGAGGTAGGCAGACACTGTGTTATAGGCCATGTCGTCGTAGTACTTTCCATCAGCCGAAGGCTGAGTGGTACCGGGGTTGCGGGAGTACAGACGGTCTGCAGCGTCTGTCACATCATTCCAGGACCAACCAGCAGGCCAGTTCGCAAAATCTTGCTCAGGAGGGTGGATGAAGTTCTGTCCGTTGATAGAGCTTGAGCCTCCAAGAAGACAACCTGCCATAGAGGCGGTGTCACTGCAGATCTTGGTTCCAGGGAGGGCGGTCAAGCTGCTTCCAAGAGCCGGGACATCATACCGTGTCAGGGTGTTGTTCCACTCCAAACCCTGGGAGGAGCCCAGGGCAACAGTGTTGGCAGGGCCACGCTCAATCAGAAGAACGCTTAGACCGGCCTCAGCAATGCGTTCAGCCGCAATGATACCGGCAGTACCACCACCCGCGACAATAACATCGTAGGTCGTGTTCGAGACTGTGGGCGGAACAGCCGTGCCGTTGCCGGCGGAAGGAGGGGTTGAGTCGCCGCCAGATCCAGGAGCAGTGCCATTGCCAGTAGCCGGGGAGGCCCACGAAGCCCAAGTCTCAAACTTGGCTGACTTGGCGGCCGCGGCGGGCTGACCGTACAAACCGAAACCAGCATCGTGGTAGGGCAGTGCACTAGCAGGGTTAGAGGGAGTGCTAGGGTCAGAGGATGCGAGCGCCCATCCAAGAACAGGGATCTCGTCAGCGTTTGTGAAAGTGGTGGTACCGCCCACAATACAACCCTTGCAGAGGAAGGTGTAGGAGAAGTGAGTGCTGTTGACGAAGGTTCCATTGGCGATGGGCAACGCGCTGACCTCTGTGGCATCGTAGACAGCTGGGTTGGCATATGCACCTGCGATACGGAAGGTGCTGACAACTTCATCACCGTTGGCCCAAGCAACGAGCAGAAGGTGGTTCAGCATGCCTCCGCCATATGAAACGGCTCCCCATGCTCCCGACTCGGTGATAGGCACAACAAGCTGCCCAATGAAGTCTGTCTCAATCGTCTCTGGGAAAGCAATAGCGATACTAAAGTTGTCGGTAGCATCGAGTCGTTGAAAGTCGATGTCAGTGTTTGGATCGGTGTATGCGACTGGGGTTGTTGCTGCAGTGGCCATGCGGAAGAGCCCGGAAAGGGCTACCGCCGAACCCACGATTGTAGAGCGCATGTTTGCGTTGTTGAAGGGTGTTCAGATACTCGATGGTAGACGTGTCGAAAAGAACGACGGGAACTTGACAGAGTCTAGCTCTATCGATGAATGAAAGAATGAATGAATGAATGTAAAGCCTCTGATGAGAGAAACGAATGACTGCACCGAACCGGTGATGACTTCAAAGGATGCAATCCAAAGAAAATGGTGCTACACAAAGACCCGAGAATGAGCGGCAGCCTTAAGATATATTCCATGTTGTTTGGGAGCGCAAGCGCCCGCAACCACGTGCGATGTAGATTGCCATCGTTCATGATACTGCAATTCCCGCACTGGCCTGAATATCTCGGTGGTTTATGTTTGACACCAATTAGCGAGTTCCTTCGTTCACGGGGCCTCTTCCACCCCAGGAAAACCCTCCACACGTGCAATCAAGAACCAGTGGGCGAGCAAAAATCAGCCTGCCCATGGGCATGTGTCAATCCATGCGTAGATCGTCTACTGAGAAGCATTAGTAGGGTGTGCGCAGTGACGCCTAGGGACATCGTCTCCTCGTCGTTGGCGCACGATGTTTCGTTTCGTTCTGTTTCTTATCATCATTGCGTCGGGCCTCTCCCCAGAAGAAACGCAAACATGTTGACGTGATGTTTGGGGCGAAGCACGCGGTGTGAGTGGAGGTCGAGAAATCGGAGGTCAGGGCCGATTCACGGCGGAGATTGGTGGAACTTCTGGAAAGGCTCGATTACTGCATTGTCCTTGCCATCAACTCCAAACACTCTCAAACGCACAGTCGGAAAGATCAGATTTACAACGCCGCTCATTCGCTCGTCTCTCTGTAAGGATCGCCCCACCATTTCTGGGCGAACCCGCTGCGTAATTTGCGGCTCAAGCGAGAATCCTGATATCGGTACAGCACGGTTCAGGTGTTTAATCCGAGGTCTGGCCAAGCCATCGTCCTCATGTGAACACGATGCTTGACTTGCATGGCATGAACAGACTTCATGTAGAGGCCGGCACTTTGTTGTCCGCAGAGTGATAATTGATGGGAACTCATCTGCATCGCCAAATGCCAGCGAGATACAACATACTGAGCGCGCCCGCTATACATAAGACTGCGCTGCCAGCAGAAAGAGTAACGAGAGACCAGCCGTATTGGGCGCCGGCTACAAAAGCTTCCTTCCTTCCCTCCTTCCTCCCGGATAGAGTCAGGGAGAATGCTGCTCCTTCCTTTGTTGTGCCCCTTGTCCATGCACTGCGCTCAAGTCTACACAAGCGAAGTCTGAATACCTGACTCGATTCCTGGTCTAGTGCCATTCCAAGTGTAAAATCCGTCTGACTGTGGTTTGTATGAGACCACGAGCTGGTTTCCTACATCATACCACCAACTTGGCAGGCACATCTGGGTTAGCGTGCTCGATATGCATCCTTCGTAAGAGCCAAGCTAATATGTGTATCCTGTAGCGACCCCCACGCTTGATGTGATGTAGAATCCTGGCAGCAGTGAATTTCTGTGAGCACAGAAGAACGATCTCGTCAATTAAAGGTACGGTGTAGCCACACGTTCTCCACAGCCTGGCGATTGTATCCCAACTTCGCGGTACGGAAGCACCCTGCTGCCATGCAGCTTACAATTCCACATCATTTGGCCATTACTTGAACATGAAGGTAGCCGACACCAAGATATCAAACGACGACCGATAGTCACAACGGAGAGGCCAGGAGCTGCCGACGCGGCATGAAATAAGAAACACGGTATCTAAGAAAGTCAGGGAGAGAGAGATCTAGTCTGGTCGTCAAGCACGTTTTTCCGCTCCATCCAGCATCGCCCGTTCACAATAACAGGAGGAATACAGTTCTTTGCGAGGCCTGACACACGATTGTAATATTTCAAACATGTCTTGCGGGTTGTTGACGGGCGAGCTGAACTATTCCAGCAAGCCTGTTGGCCACTCTAATGTCAGTCTAAGCTGTAGGGCCCTGAAGGCAGAGCGTCTACCCCCACTTGCTGCAGATAATACACTTCTACACATAAAGTTTAACGTGAACGGACCCAATCATCTGGAGGTCTGATCTATGACAGTAGTTGATATACCAGTCACAATGGAGATATCTATGAAGGGTTCGCGCGTATGTTGCGCGAGCATGATTTGAGGTTACACTCGCACTACTTCCTGTTTTGAGAAGGATTGCAATCACGCCCTCACGATGTGTACTGAACATAAGAACAGGCCTGTCGGTTCCTAAGGGCAGACGATAAGATGAGAAGGTAACGGTCACATGGTCGTATAAGGTAAGCGCAGGCGATGGAACAGGCAGGATAGTAAGTGTGGTAGAGGCAGAACCGGCTCGTAGCATACATGTCGAAGCTATCACCTACTGCTTGAGTTACTGTATTGCTCTGGGCGCTTTGAATCTTACGTCCAGCGAGTATGGCTGTGCTTGACTCACTTCTGCTCTGTCAAGAACCACTCGTGGTGAACCCGCACAGAGATGAGCGGAATCAAGCAATTCCCCTGTGACGGAATTGCCAGTGATGTAGTCAGGTACTTTTATCGCATTCTGACGTCTCGATAGAACTCACTATTGGTATGGGTGTGAGCATGTCAAATTCCTACACACACAGTAATTAGTCTCACGTCTACGAGCGATCACTGAGCATCAGGCTCTGGTTTGGTAGAGTCCACGCATCTAGTGACTCCATAAGAACCGAAACAATCTCCGAGTTCCTCTATCTCGGTGTGGGATTTTCTTCAGAGTGACGCAAATAGAGATAGCCATGTTTTCCGGAGCTGTGTGGTACTCGCCCGTCAAGTATGGCGCGCACACTGCTGCATAGTACCTCATAGTCTTCCAGAGAAAAGCATGTAAAGTGATCTTGGCACTACCACTTACCCTGATACATCTATTGCCTGACCGTCTGTCTCACTGTCGCGATGAGTGGCGGTTTGGGAGCCAGTCCTGGTGGTGAGGTCGGACGCGTGACGTGCTGCTTATTGCAGCCCTTCCACTATTTGTGCGATCTATGTGCAGAGCCCTACAGGTACCAAAAGTCATGATGGGACCGTCCAAGGCATTCCAAAGTACGACCCCGGATGAAGCACTCACCCAGGTAGTCACTTGTGCAGGGCAAACTTCAGTGCCGTCCTGTGTGAACCGTGCGCTGCTGAGTGATGCTGCTGCTTTTTCTTAGGATTGGAGTCATAAAAGCGAGAGTAAATTAATTTCTGCGTTGTAATGACAATGCTGTGATACGGTGTTCCGTGTCAGAGAGCTTGTCGACGCTTACAAACTCGACGATCGTCTTGTCTGGAAACCAGTGTTACCCTTGGGGGCTAACAATCTGCAATCGAGTGGTACGTACGCATGCCCGACGTTCTGATTTCATTGTCAATTGTCGAAAACGATTGCTCGACCCGACGAAACTGGCACAGGCGGGCACTCCCGTTGTCGATGTATGGGGAAGAGCGATGTTGCGAGCAATAGTCGGCAGTATTTCCTTGGACACAGCTCGCTGGACTTTTGATAGTGTTCTCTTTGTTGCTGTAGGATTAGTGGTCTGCATCGCCTACTTCGCAAGTAGCTGCTCGATAAGGCTTGGTAGAAGCGAACTTGACATACTCCGGCAAGAGATGCTGCCGACGGATATGGGACAGTGTGATGCTCTCTCCTTGATCTGTTACCACGAGCTGCATCGAATCTATGCTAAGTCTGCTTCAACGACGTGCTCTGCGTATCCTTGTGCTGTTAGCACATTTTGTTATGCTTCCCCGGCGCAGACGTGCATGTTTCCCAAGCACGGCGACCCTCCTTTCTGACGAGTGCCGAGCTCATTGTGTCAGAAGAGTTCTTCACCTGTCGCACGCAAATATTGCTGACAACATCCAATCGTTCGGTCATTGGGGCGCGGCGCGCTACCCAGTGTCCTGGTCGAGCTCGCAAACTCCGAAAAGATCAACGAAAATACTGTCCTCGAGTCAACGTCTTTGTTGACTAAGTAGCTTCTCCTACTGAAGAGACCCAAGCAAGTTTCCCGTAAGCGTTTGCAGCTCAGCATTTTCTCAATGCCGTTCCTGATATTCTGCGAACAAGGCTGACATCTCAAGTAGTCTTTATCAAAGAGTAGAAGACTAAGCTCTACCAAGAGTCATCTTTCAGACTTTCTGATCAAAGTCTCTTCGCTCAAGTGCGATGCGTCATGAATTTATAAATGAATTGTCAGACTTTCCATCCCAAACGCGCTGTCTCTAGAAGTCACGATGATGATTGACTGGGCATCGATAGCCTGAGAACCGCACAGCTAAGCTGGCATGTATTCAGGACTTGCTAGCGCGTGCAGTAGACGCTCAAAACGATGCTTAGTTGACAATCTGGCACTTCTGATCAAGGGGAATGTCTTCCACAAAGCCCTTGACTCTTTGGGTGTGATATGCCGAAAGTAAATTTGCCGCTGAGCGAAGACGCAGCCGGGACATATGCCGTGCTCCAGAGGGTGAACGTGATGAGGTCGTGGGTCTTTCGAAGTAAGGAGCCCGGCTAACGTGTGGCGTCTGTGGAGATGAATTACTCACTCTTGATCAACTACAGCATAGATTGAAATCTTTGCACACTTCGATCCTCCATGCTTGATCCTTGGTCGAAAATGCAAACTCGCCATACTGATTGCACTCTTATCTCTTATATTGAAGACCATGCTGTAACCGAGAAGTCGGCAGTCGGAATTGCTCGATCATTGGTTGCGGCGCAGTCTGAACGCGTTTGAGGTATTGAGGATTAGGAGCGTGATATTAGTGTGGAGTAGACGCTATTGTGGCCAGCGCTGACCTGGATTAATGTAGTAGTGTGATGAGGAACGTGACCGTAGGTTGCAGAACACTGGAGTCGCTGCTGTGCATTATGTTGAGGGTCGATGACGCATGGTATATGCCGTGCTGAGGATAGAGACCGTGGTACTTGGTTGTCAGAGTGGCTGCTCTTAATGTTTGCTGCGCTTACTGCAGCCTGCATGTGCCATGACCTAGCTGAGAACCTTTGCGACATACTTGACACCTGAACTCCATTGCATGGGAGCAGATTCCAGATTCATAGGGAAAATGTTCAAGGAAAGATCGCGCGGTCGCTGCAGCGGGTGGGCCCGAGCAGGGTGTAATTAAGTCTGTGTGAAATCGAATAATACTCACACAAACCGAAAGCCATACTTGCACAACGTACGCCTTTTAATTGCAAGATTCGGGATCACTTTTACATATTGCTATCGAGAAAGTGCTTCTTTAGTGTCGTTGCGTACTCACAGATCTCAAGTGCTTGGACTGAAATCTGGAATGAAAGGTCTTACGGTTGGATGTGACCACTCTTGCTAACATGTGCGTCTGAGGCGGCTGTGATTCATACCAGAGAGCGGAACGAAGACCGCAGTTTGCGTTGTCTATCGCTGCTTGACGTAAAGGTACGGTAATATTGTACGGCAATGCGGCTTCTACCCCTGCCTGCCTAGCATTGTCGACTCGATGCCAAAAGCTTCGTGCTGTACGTCTGGGAGACGCATTGATCTAATGGTGGAGCAGGCTACGAGCAACGACATCATCTTCGGCGCGCTGTTGGAAAAGGCCGGCGCTTCAAAGTATTGCTGTGGGCGCCGGACATGCTTGACTGCGTGTATATCGATCCGCGCTGGGAAACCACCGAGTGCCCCCGTGGCGGTGTTCAAGCTGGTGCCATGTCCGCACGTACGCCACAAAGATATCCAGAGTCAGTGGCTGATGGTCAGTATGTATTGGTAGCGTTCACACACGCTCAATGCAATACAGAAACTCCACACTTTTCATTAGGCGAATAGCAGCATTGACCGTAATTGGGTCCAGATGGCTTACCAAGCTAGCTTTTGCAGAGGACCAACACCTCTAACGGAAATGCACGCCTGTGCTCAGTTTCGCAACTTTGTTTACACAATGTCGGAAACTGAAAAACCTCAGAGCGTACCCCATCACGGGCTTTTACGGAAGTTGGTCTCCACGATAGCAGGGCAAGGGAGATACGTCGCTCGCATCAGCCTCGGAATTGTGGCAACGAGTCAGTCCGCACATATTTTCCCCTTTAGACATGGAAGCACGTCGCACTACTCGTCGTTACAGACCAGGGACACTTACCGTCTACAATGCGGCTGCGACACTGGTGTGCGATGTTTTGATTCTTAAGCCTCGTCCACACTGCATGTTCGAGAACGCAATGCCGATGTTCGCCGCTGACTGCTGGAATTGACGATAACCGCCTCTTGCAGCACTAGCCGGGTCTATGCATCCTGCCCATGCTCGCCTCAGGACCAGGTCCGCGACGCGAAAACACCCCGCAGACACAGGTGGCTTCTACCGAGAAGGACCCGACCATCCATCTCGTGACCGCCGATAAGTACCCTTCTCGTGGACATTGTGGTGACAAGTCTCACCGACATTCCTGACTCGGGAACGTTCTCGGTATGTACCAAGTGCCAGCCCCACCAAGCACGCGACTCGAGGTCAATCATACCAGGCGGTAATATAGGTGGAGAGGAACGAAGGGATTCGCAATCTTGAGGAAAACGCACAATGTCGGCGTGATGCGCACAGCCCTTGTTGAAACGAGCTGCAAATGAGGAGGCGTGCATGAGTGTCAAAGTTATGTTGATGAGCGCCACGCTGATGTCTATCGTCCTCGGGTAAACACGAGCAGCACTGTCAATCACGCGACAGCTAGCAGCAGCAGCGCTCTTCTGTGACTAAGGGAAAGCGTGGCAGGACTGTATCGTTCATGTTATTAGCCTCTTCTAAACGATAGGCAGACACGACATCGTGGGTTGCACGACTGGTTCACGCCAGGGCAGAGCGGCCCGCTAGACAGAAGGAATCGATTGCCACGTGTTGGCACCCCTGGCGCTTTCGGGGTTCTGTCATGACTCGGCCTGTCAGGCCGCGACTTCTGCCAACAAGACGGGTGATCCTCGCCCTGACGGCTTCATTGTTGTAGGGCTGCAACGATGCAGTGACCTGATGATAATTGATAGCGTCTCCAAATGTCCAAGATCAGCGCGGTCGTCGGCCATATCGTGGCCTGATCTTCTGCCGGGCCGGCAACGTGCTCGGCATCTGCTGCGACAATGCTGTCTGGCGTTGCTCCAAAGTCCCGGTGTTCTGGAAGGCTTGAAAAGGCAAATGAGCAAGGGGAACACGATGCAGATACATCAATGTTTTGGCGCCATTAGTAGAGTCTGACAAACTCCACTAATTCCGCACTGTCTTGGCGTGCGTCGACACTTACCCGCTGCCCGTCAGCGGATACCTCTCACCCACGTCGTCTCAATGGGTGAATAATGGCGTTTTCTAGAAGATCGTTCGAGCGACGGCAAGGAACCATCGGTCGTGGCATTTTCTATCGCCGCCGAGATAGTGGCGATGAGGTAGCTCCTCATTTTGCTTCATCATCACCGATGTTGCAAGAATAGGCTCGGAGTTCAGTCCGCCCGGCAGAATGGCGGAATCGCTTCCGTTTTCTGAAACACAAGCGTGTGGCTGCTTTTGCCAAGCCATTGCACGTGTCGCTGACTGCTCGGAGATTTTGAGTGTGTAGCCAGTCTGTGTACAGAGGGCTTCAGTCCGGGTGAGACTCGTCGACCACCGTTAATTTCAGGGTATATTCTTTGAGGTTTATCATTTGGAAAGCATGGGTTTGCTGGCAGCCGATCGTTACAGTGAAAGTAACCGCCCTCCGAAAGCGCTGATGCGTAAACGTCCAGGATTCCACGGAGCACGTCTGAAAACGGCCGTGATGGGCAGGCAGAGCCTTGAAGGGTCCAGCACGGCGGATCTGGCGTTGCGAGCTACTAGTCAAGGACTTGCTTGGTCGAGATGTCTCGCATGCAGTGCCTAACAGCGTAATCGTGCGAAAGTGGGGCTATACTGTTACACACGTAGAAAGCGTAGGCTCGGCCAAAAGAGACAGTTTTCTCTTCTCTCCACAAAGAGGGCTCCACGTCTTGCAGCGTCGTGGATCGATCTGCCCATGTTGTGTCTGCCAGATGCAGATCAAGCATGGACAAGAAGATGACATGATGATGGTGGAACGTCTGGCATGGTGCGACACTGCGCGCGTGGTGAACGACAGGGCGCTCAGATTCACGATCTCAGATGCCGTCCTGGGGCTTGGGCGAAGGAGGAGCGTGCAGCTTTCTTGCTGACCAGCAGGCAAGCAAGGGTGCAACGTGCGGTCCACGTTTTGGCGGATTCAGCGCAAAGCTCCGCGCCTCTCAGAGTGCTGAAGACGTTGCACAGGGTGGATGCGCTGCGACTGGCAAGTGGCTGATTCTCGTACAACGCTGACTGCATGCGTGAGATGGGTCGCTAGATATGTTACGCCGAAACGGATCGTGTCCAGAGGCGAGCAAACGGCTTCGCAGTGGTCGAGACTTGGTCGTTGCTTATGTGCGAGGCTGGAAAGGGCATCTTGAGACGAGTGTGTTGCACAGACGACCGGTCTGAAGAGAGGGTGCAGGCAGGCAGGCAGGCAGCAGGCAGGCAGACCGGACAGCTCTCTGGCTCTCAGGCGAGGTAGCGTATGGGCGCATCAGTAGCACCGCACAGACGCGCATTTCACTGGCTGTACCGTTCTTGTTGCATGCAGACGAACGCAGTTGGGACAAAGAAGGCACGCAGACCCCTCTCCCAGCGGTGCTACTTGAGCGCCTTTGCCTTTGTCTCTGCGACGGGATGCCAGTGCCTGCTGCTGCTGCTGCTGCTGCTGCTGCCGTGCGCGAGAGGAGAGGCCTGCGCAGCCTGAGCACGCACGCACGACACGACGCACGAGATGGCGCTGCTGCTGATGGTGCTGCTGCTGCGGTACCACGTCGTGCATCTGGTGTCATGGACAGTCTCGCCGGGGGCCAGCGTGAGACGCGCAGGCTCGGCGGTACGTCATGCACAGCGTGTCTTGGGCTGCGCGCTGCAGGCTGCAGCAAGTGTCTGCACGCTGCGCTCTGGCGACGAGCAGCGGCTGCGACACGAGCACACGTGCAGTGCGCGGCCGCAGCTTGAACACAGCTCGTGGGCGCGCACCGGCGAGTCATGCACGGTATGTCCTGTGTACACTGTACACAGTGTGGCAGGCTCGGCACACGTCGCACGACCAGACAGGGGGCGGCTGGACAGAGTGCGTCCCGCCCTGTGCGCGCTGCACGCAGGCCAGGGATGCCTCGTGGGCGCCGCTTAGCCAAGGCCTTTATTCCCATGCGGGCGTGTGGGTGCATGCCGCCATGTGTCTCGCGCTGGCACTAGGGCGCCGCCGTGTCTAGCGGGCGTGTGCCTTTGTCAGAACTGCGTGCGCCGTAGCCCACGGCCGGCGCGTTCTAAGCTGTCTTGGGAGGGCGGTGTGGCAGACGCAGACACGATGGTCACGGACTCCAGGGTCGCTGTCGACGGACGGCCAATCCTTGCTAGAGTACCCACTCTCTCGCCCTTCGTCAGTCTGCGACGACTCTCCGCGACCATCCTGCCTCTAACGGCAATGCCCTTGACAACTCCATTTCTGCCGCTGACTGTCTCCGCCGCCTCGCTTTCTTCCTCCAACTCCTCTCACACCGGCGAGACGCCTGACTCCGGCCCCGACAGCGACGAGCCCCAGCTGCGATTCGATCTCGAAGCACTGTCTGCCGTCTCAGAGGCCCACGCAACCACCGCGCCTCCGCCCGCAGCACCGCCCGCAGCACCGCCCGCCGCCCGCAGCTCCAGCAGGCGCCTGACCTTCACACGCTTCCCCCTACTGCGCAAAGGCAGCCGCGAGCTCACCCGCATCTCCCACTTCAGAGGCAGCAGCGTTTCGGCCACCGCCCCGCCTTCCCGCGCCGACTCGCCTTTCCTCTCGACAGGTGCTCCCCGCTCCTCGAGCTCCAGGACCTCGTTCGCGCGTGGCCGCAACGAGCAGCCCATCCACGAGCCCACGAGTGCGCGCGAGCCGTCAGCCCCCGCAAGCCTACGCCCCGGCAGCCTGGGCGGAGAAGACCCAGCCCACGACTCCGAGAGAGACGATACGAGCCTGCACCAAGCAGCGCAGTCCTCCAAAATGCATCAGACCAGCTCGAGACTGCTGCGTATGACTGACGATGAGCGGCCATACACGAGGGTGAGTGCCTTTCAGTGTCTCCTACGCTCATATGCGCCGTCAAGCACATGTCTGGCCAAGCCCGCGCACTGCACACAGGATCGAGTTCTTTGCTCTCTTGTGTGATTACCATTGCTGCACCAGTGCATTCCATTCAAGCCAATTCTTCTGCGGAGCTGGCCGAGAGACTGGGTTACTGCATGGTCAAACTTTTCTCTTGACTAGCTTGGTCTGCCACGTGGATCACCCTGCATCTTTCAGCCTTCCACGACCGCTAACACAACCACCATCAACACTACGACTCGCCTTGGCATTAGCCTCGGTGCGAATTGCAGTCTCATTGAAATGTCACTGACAGTCATGATAGGATTTCAAAGATCTGTTCTCGACCCTCATGGTATCCCTCCCACTCACACCCCACCGTGTCCGATTTAGGATGATCGACTTCACCTTCACCTCAGATGAGGCCATCACCAACCTCGGCTCCCTGAAGTTCTCCCAGTCAAACCGCATGCCTGATCCCAAGGATTCATCACGTGTCGTCACAACCACCACCACCACTACCTTCTCCATGGCGAAAGAAATGGCCCGCTCTGTCTGCCAAAAGTTCCTGGAAGCAAAGTTTGTCGAGTCTGTTGAGGGCAAGACCGACTTCACTAACAAGAGCTCCGTCTGGCAGCTGACACCCAAGGGCATTCACATCCTAGAGCGCTTTTGCACTCGCAACGGTATCCAGTCGGCACACGTCAAAGCCCTTATTGAATCCACTCGTAACCCCCATGTGCTAGTCATCCTGGAGCGTAACACCGAGAATGACAAGCTGCACCACGATGAGCAAACAGTCGAGATCCTCTTCCGCCGTTTCATTGGTACCACCGCAAACGAGACTGTATCTGACTCTGACTCAATACACGAGTTCTCCAAGTGCGATGTTGGCGTCAAGCTTGTCAAGCACCGTCCTACGACCAGCCGCCAGTACGAATACACCTTCAACGGCCGCAATGCTGCACAGTGGTTGATGGACTGCACCACTATGGTTGATCCTCGTGAATCGATAGAGATAGGATCCTTGTTCTTGCAGCTCAAGCTGATCGCACCCGTTGATCCTCGCGTTCCCGAGCACACTTTCCAGCCTATCAAGCAGGTTCACTACTATGTCACCGCACACGGCGAACGGATAGCAGGATGGAGTCTAGAGGAGATTCCTTCAAGCGGCGAAGCCGTCGTGGCTAAGACCCGTGATGGCATGGCTCGTGATTCGAACAGCAATCGCACTAACGTCATCATCCGCAACCCGTCGTGGCGCCTCCTCTACCGCGAATTCCTGAAGGAGACCATGTGTGAGGAGAACTTGTCTTTCTACCTTGAGGTGCAGGAGTTCAACAGGCAATACCGTGTGGCAGTTGGCGACAAGGGCGACAACAAGGTCGAAACCATTCGAGAAACCCTCGCTGCTGCATACGGTCTCTACAACGCTTTTCTGGCGCCAGGATCTCCGAACGAGCTCAACATCGACCACGGTCTCCGCACGCAGCTTGCAACAAGAATGACGCGCGCTGTTGGCGACGACGCTGCTATGTTGCAGAGCCTCAACGAAGTCGCCACATTGTTTGACAAGGCACAGAACTCGATTTTCAAGCTCATGTCTAGCGTAAGCATACACGTGTCCTGTCTGTATCCTTCAACTAACAGCTGGCAGGATTCTGTACCAAAGTTCGTCAAACACCCCAAGTATGCGCCTCAGCTCCGCGGTCTCGATGCCGCTGCTGCCTCCTCCTACGCCGCTCTGCCCGCCAACTCCCGGTGACAGAGTGCGATGTCTCCACCCACTACATTCACCCCTTGACGATTTGCTTCACTATCTTGGACGTGTTCCTTGGACCGATGCATTATTCCCCATCTTTCTCAGTACATTTTCATAGACTTTTGGCGTTTTTGGACTGGATAAAACATCAGCATTTGGCGGGCGATTGGTGATTCTAATTTCCTTTGGCTACCGGATTTGCGGCAGGTTTTTCTGACACGCCATCCGAACTATCCGGTTCCCACGCTCGCACGAGTTTCTTATCAACATTTGCCACTTTCTGCGGATTTTGGAACTTCGAGGCTTGGATCTCTCCTCGAAAGATTGGCTGCGCGAAAGCATGGTCTCACTGGGATTCCATTCGATTCTTGGTGCATTATTTTTTGGGCCCGTTTGGGGCATATAGATGGAAAGGGTGGACTCTACGACTTCCAGATGGACATATCCAGTACGCTCTCGCTTTGGCTTGGCTCCATTGCATGTACTTGAGGATGTCTGGGATGGGTACAATGGGTCCACTTTCTCATTCTGGAAGAGAGAGATAGCATCCGGTACACTCGGCTGTACCTCCTAATCATAGGACACTTGGCACTCCAGCTGCCAATGTACCTCGGTGCTCAAATAGAAAGATTCATGACAATGTCTTCTCCATTTTTCCCGCAAACCCTCGTTCTGAAAACACCCCACTTACTGTCACAACAGAAAATCTAGATGCTCGCAGACTCAGCGCGTTTATGCGTCTACAGAGCGTTTACCCTCGGCACTCCCGTAGATTCGTTGCCCAAATGCTCTCAAAACCAGTGGACCAACGGACGCTCTAGAAACGTCTGACGTATTTCGCACGCGGTCGAGGATCAGACAACGGCACTTTCGCCGACGCCAAAGTTCACGCTACGCGCTGCGCGCTTGCTTTAGCACCGAACGCTCCGTGCCCCTAGAAAAGTCCATATCTGCGGTCGTGGATACGTCCGCCCCAAGGCCGGCGTGGCGTACACAATCGCAAACCTACACTGGGGCTTGGCTGGAGACAAGCTTCTCCAGTAGCGATCGGCTGGCCTCGCTTGCGAATGCAGCCGACACGAGGGCAGCGCAGCCTTGCACATGGCAGCGTCGCAGTCGGGCCGGCGCAGCATTGAATGTCGTTGCGAAACTTCATCTCCGTTGCTCGAGGGTTGGATGCTTTGCTGAGGGCTATGCACCGTGGTTCCTCGTCCGGTTCCTGGACCGCGGTACCCACGCACTTTCGAACATGCGCATACAAATGCGTGCTATGCTAGCTTCGTTGCACCTCTTCTCCTAGCACCTGCTGTCAAAACTTTCGTTGCGACTTGGTTGCTTGCTAGGAGGCCCCCGTGGTGGAAGGGTCGGGAGGAGTTGGCTCCGCTGCTCTCAATTGGGACGGAGGCCGCAGGGTGTATGCGAAGCACGTTTGACTCCTCGATCGGTGCCATTGCTCCGATGTGCAAAAAGAGGAACTCGTATCGGGCTATACAAGATTAGAGCGAGGTTTGGGCGTGTGTTTGGGCTGTCAGGAGATGTAAGTTTTGGGCGTGCGATGTTGCGAGGAGAGAAGGATTTAGGCGCTGCGGAAGGATTGCGGGAGCATCTGAGATGGCGGGAAAAACTGGGGTGTTCTTCCTGCAGATTTTGTGGACACTGTTTTTAGAGCTGCATGTTGCCCAGTGGCTGCTGCGCGTCAAGCATTTGCAACGTTGTGAGGCTCTGTATCCTGACAGGGTCTCGAAATGCAAAGCTGATGGCAATCTTCGGCTAACGTGTTCACAATGCTGCCACTTGCTTCACCACACGATATTGTCCTGCAGTTGTCAAGCCCCTTCTTCTTAAATGAAGCATCTAGACTCAGGTTAAGAGACCGCGGAATATCGACGGGGTGTCGTCCGGACCAAGATGCGAAGTCAGCACCACCGGCTTCTTCTTCCGGCGGCCACATGCACCATTCGGGAAACCGACGAATTCCATTGGAGAAAGTAAAGAAGTCCCATCATGGATAGTCATGCGTAAGACCTCGAGATCTGCAGATATGGAAAAGCACCTTTTGCAGAACTCCACCACGGCTCTGCAGGACACGAGATAAGGTTTGTAGATAGGGTTTGCACCTCAAGCGGCTTGGCTGGCCGCCGTCCGCAACTCGTGGCCAACATGCACGTGCGTTGTGGTCTCTGTCCCGAGGTGGTCTGATAAATTGTGGGTTTGCTATGCGGGAGGCATGGAGTAGCTTGTTGGCAGAAAATTCCAGATGTATGGGTCGTAACTGTATTTGCTGGATGACCGGTCCGAAGTAGTTTTGACATGAAGCAGCTCGTGGAGGACAATGCTTGGTGTCGCACCTTGCGAGCTGAGAATGCACCTTGCTGCTGGTGGGTAACTTGATTCAGACCTGTGTTAGGCGAAACTGATGGTCCGCTTGATTACTTCTTACATGTTACTATTCAGCCCACTATAATGCTCATGATCACATTCTGGGTCCTCAATCTCACTCCGGGAAGCTCAGATTCCAAAGTCAGGTGTGCTACCATCATGGAAAAGCTACCCGCAAGCTTGCTGCTTGCATCGTGCATGAAGCCAACAAGCTTTCTTCGAAAAGCGCCAAACATGCAGAGCGCATCGAAGAAAGTATGACCCTCGGTTGGTGTGTGGATCGACAGCCGATGAATGTTGAGAATGTCCAGTTATCTGAATCGAGTAATAAGATGCATGCTGCACATTATACCATCTCGGGGAAGGTTCAGGCAAATCTGAAGAGGTTGTGAATCCAAGAGCTCACGCAGAAGGTGAAGCGATGGGGGCGAAAGTTAAGGTTTCTGCCAGGGACATCATCCTCCGTAAATACTTCGCACTTTGGATATCGGCACGTGATGGCGCGATAAGGAAGGCGCGATAACGCGTAAGGAAGCCTGAGTCAGAGCTTTTGCGTTTGTTTGGGCATCGCGTTGGACTCGATCATCAGGCAGACGCGACGGCGACAACGACAGCGACATTGTTGTCTGCATCCACTCCTTTTAGTTGTTGCTCTAACTCACATTCCTTGTATATCGTTGACTGCGCTTTTACTTCTGAGTTGCAATGGGCGCACCGCCTGGGGTAAGTGTCCTCTTTGCTTACTGGGCCCACATTGTAAACGCATTGATTCAGAACGCGTTCACCGCAAATTAGTCTCCATCCCCGCGTTGTGCACAGGCAATACGAAGTCGCGACAGGATTGCTGACACCCGTGTAGAGTCAAGTCGCTCCATTACCATCCAATCTTCCCTTTCGTCTTGTCAGCAAAACAATAGGCCAGGGCGCTTATGCATCGTCAGTATCATTTCCAGATACAAACACATTATCCTGACAGCCGTCTACAGCATACGGAAGGCAGTGCCCCACGACAAACCGAAACCTGTCATTGCGATCAAGTTTATCAACAAGGAACATGCATTCAAGCAGGGCCGCCTCTCGCCGAAACAGATTAAGATGGAGATAGTGTTGCATAAGCATCTCGGCAAGCATCAGAATATCGTACACCTTCTTGGTTCGGGAGAAGATGCGCTGTGGACGTGGATAGCTATGGAGCTTGCCGACGGCGGAGACCTCTTCGACAAAATCGAAGCAGACGAAGGTGTGGGGGAAGATATCGCACACTTCTACTTCTCCCAGCTCATCAGTGCTGTTGGATACATGCACTCCATGGGCATCGCACACCGCGATATCAAACCTGAGAATGTGCTGCTGAGTGCTGAGGGAGACCTGAAGCTCAGTGACTTTGGTCTCGCAGCACTCTTCAAAAAGGATGGCAGGGCGCGGTTGTGCAACACTGTGTGTGGATCACCGCCATACATTGCCCCAGAAATTGTGGGCGGGCGAAGGAGCAAGAGAGCGGATATGCTAGACGTCGGTTACCACGCCAACGTTTGCGACGTCTGGAGCTGTGGTGTTGTCTTGTTCGTGCTGTTGGTCGGTAACACGCCATGGGACGAGCCTACAATGCGCAGCGAAGAATTTAAAGAGTACGTCGAAACAGACGGACATACCACAGATGAACTCTGGGATCTAGTACCACCAGAGATCACGTCCCTACTTCGGGGGATGTTGAAGCTCGATCCGGCATCACGATTCACTCTTGACGATGTTCGAAGGCACCCCTGGTTCAGGAGGCCCAACCGATACTTATCTCCAAGTGGATGCAATGCCAATCCTGTTGGTATGGCTACACAGATGCTGTCCCAACTACGCATCGATTTTGCTCGCGGGCCTACGCAGTCTCAACGGGGCTTGTCGCAGGATGCCGACCCTATGGATATCGACACATCTCCGAGGCGCTCAAGTGCAAACCCTGCAAATGCTGTTCACCTTCTCTCTTCAACACAACCTGAGACTCCAGCAGGTGAGTCGGTCTTTGACTGGGAACGGCCGCCTCGCCTAGCCACTCACGATGGGGTATCGGCTTCTCAGCCTATGGGTGATAATCAGCGCCCAGCATACCAGTCACAAACCGTCACTTCAACCCCGTTCATGTCACAGCTTCCGTCCTCGACGCAGGACATGTTGTCCCAAGATCCGGGCATGGCACAATTCTCCGCGACACCGCAAGTGCCCTTGACGCTCACACAAATAGCGCGCCGCTTCGCTGATGTTATGCCTTCGTACTCTCTTGCGCGTTTCATTTCACCACACTCTCTATCTTTTCTTGTTCCCCTTCTACTCGAGGCTCTGCATCGACTCGGTGTCCCTCCTCCAGCTTTCACAGAGCAACAGATTCTGCAGTGTGAGTCAGACGAGAACGCAAGTATCAGAGTCAAGATGGCCGATGGACGTCGACAGGGTCTTAATGGGCACATCGTTATTGAGAAAGCTGTATATGAGGGCATGGCGTACAGCGAGGTGAGGTTCGTCAAGGCTAGTGGTGATCCTCTGGAATGGAGAAGATTCTTCAAGAATGTTGTAATATTGGTTGGCGAGGTGGTCTTGAGGCCTGGCTGATATAAGACTTAGATAAGTACATAATGGTAACGACACGAATAACGAACAATGGCACGACATTTGCCGCAAGAATTGGTGTCGGCTGTTCACAGTCTGTTCTCCACATATCGCATATCATCACACAAACGGAAATTGACTCTCGTCCAGGGTCGACGTATTTGCTGCTCGTGCATACCCCTTCAACGCTGCACGAGGACCTGTCGAAAGGCATGCAGCATGCATCAAAATCAAGTCGTGTGGTATACCGAGCGCGCTTCAGATGGAGAACTCACCCCTTTATCGATCACGTCAGATTGTCACAAGCACGAAGGGACGGTAGTTAAACATCCACTTGCTCCGATCAGCCGCAATGAATTCATCGCACAACAACATGAATTAGAGGATCCTGAGAACTAGCCACCATTCCTAGTCGCTACCAGCCGGGCACCGCACACACGCACCAGCAAAAACCAAAAGCCCGAAAGTAACGAAGAACAAATGTTCATCGAAGCACGCGATGGAAGTCGAACACCACTGATCGGCGCTGAACTGTAAAGGACGGGCTTGCCATGCACCGTCCGCTGCTATTTCGCTGCAGCTGCGGTCCGTTTGTGGAGCAAGGACAACCTGCCGAGAAAGTGATGGCGAGAGTGATCAGGAGAAGAGGGGAAACGGGCTTGCCAGGCGCCGAAGTCGTGCTGATGATTTCGCTATCCATGCGGTGATTCTTTCGCGTTGCACGTGCGGACCCTTTGAAGGTGACGGACAACTTGTCGAGAGGGTGATCAAGAGAGTGATCTGATGAAGAGGAGGAATGGGCTTGCCATCGCCGCGAACCTAGTGATGATGTCGCTTTCCACTTGCGATGATGATTTCGCTTCCAACTTGCGATGATGATTTCGCTTTCCACTTGCGATGATGGTTTCGCTTTCCATTGCGGACCGTTTGAAGGTTACGGACAACTGTTGAGGAGAAATAAGGAAGCCTGGACTGGATATTGTCGAGCGGCGAAGGAATTGACGAGCAGGGATGTGATGCTCAGAAGAAGCTATCACGACGAGGATCGCGCTCGTTCCAGTTGAACTTACGCAGTGCATCCAGGTCGAATTGGATGTCGCCCCTGCTCTTACCGCTGTAGATGCAGACGTGCTCGGCCTCTATGGTGAGCTCGGAGTCCGGCGAGCAGTTGACCCAGGTCGGCTTGACGAACTCGTCCGAGTCGTCAGTCAGTTGGCCCTTGCTGGCCTCCACGAAGTAGCGCTGGTGGTGCTGCTGCTTGTGGGCGATACCATTTCCGCCGAAGCTCGTACAAGTCCGGACCCTGACGAGCTTGGTGCCATTGGAATCCCATACCTTGGTAATTACGGCAGGGTGGTTCCAGGGTTCGCCCCGCACGTTCTTGCGGGCAGCACTGGTCACTGGCACCTGTCCATCGTTGGGTAATAGGATTACCCGGCCAACGACGTAATCTGGTTCAGCTAGCTTAGGGGCAGCGCCCCTTCGCCAGTTACCGGCCAGAGCTCTGGGCTCCCTGGGCGGCGATGATGGTTCCCAGCTGGAGGATGGTGATGGGGATGGTGTTGGCAAGGCACCAAAGCCACGATTCCAGACATTGCTGCTGGTTGGTGATGGCAAGTCACCAGAGCCAGAACTCCGACGCCGGCAGGGAATCTGCCAGGCGCGGTGGGAGCCAGGGGAGGTTGAGCGGGAAGAGGAGTGTGATGAAGAGAAGGAGGAGAAGGAGGATGAGGGTGAGGACTCAGGTGTGGCAGGCCTGGCCCCATTGGCGCGAGCGAACGGAGGCACGTAGGGAGCCATCTTGCTGGTGGTGCTTGGAATGGTTTGGCTGATGGCAATGAAGGATGATAGTGAAGATGGCTGGTTTCAATGGTGGTAATGATCGAAAGTGAGAATTGGCTTGAGATATTAAGAAATACAATCTGGGGAGAGGAAGGATGGGATGTAAGAGGTACAAAAGGAGGCATCAGGGGCCTGGTACGGTACAGGGCTCAGAGTGTTTTGCTGGAATAATTATCGTGGGTCGATTTCCAATGGCTCGTTTACCTTGTTTTGCAGTTCCACAGTATGCATTTGAGTGCAGTTTGGCTGGCTACATCGAAGACCGTTCTTCACGTCTGACACCCAAAGAAGTCTAGCATCGAGACCTGGCACCGCCTCTAATATGCTGCTCAGGTCTATCTACGATTTCGGAAATCTGGTCCTGCGCGGGGATTGTAGTCTGGAGTAAGCTTCTCCTTGATTGTTGTGAGTAGCATGTTTTGAATCTATCAAATATTGAGCTAGCATACGGGCATCACGTAGCTATTGAACTGCCCACGAAAGACTTTGCTATATTACTCGGGGTGAGACAACTGAAAAGGGCAGTGGAACGTCATGGAAAGAAACAAACGATATAATAGAAAGTAAATCATCGGTGGAGGATTAAAGCATAAGCGCAAGGTGTACAATCTGAATAGTGATCGGACTGCAAAGGTGCTTTTGTGATGTGATGTTTCTGAGATGCGGCAATCTGCTAGGCCTACCACTATGGTTGAGTGACGTCTCCAGACTTGAACATCAACGTATGTGTTGATTTATATCACGCATAAGGCTGGAGTATATATCAATTGCGCACGCGATGACCATGGTCGCATGTACGCACTACGTAGATTCAATCAAATATCGAGGTGCAGATCCGTAGGCATGTGCCAATGCCCATTAATGAGTATAGCTTCTTGTTGGTAGATACCACATCTAGCAGTCACAGGCTACTGTTGATAGTTCTGGAATTTTGAGAATTATTGTGTATGTGATTTTTTCGATCAGATTTGGCCACGCCCTGACATTCGACATCTACCAGAACCAAACTCTGACACCTGACACAACTTTGGCGCGCAGTAGACCCTGACAAAGACTCTTTCGTCTATCCGAAATTCAAAGAATGACATACGCAACAGTATACTAATCATAGGTTTAAAGTGAGGATCAAAGCCTCTAGCGTTTGGGTCTCTACACTGTCCAATAGTCGAAATGCTTAACAAGTATCAGAGAATAGTTCTATGTAAAGAAAGCTACTGAGAACTGGTAAAGATATCGTGCACCACAGAACGCTATTTGGCATATGTAGTGAGCCTTTCGGCTACTAATTGACTGGCAGTGCAGGCCGATGCCTTGGAAATAATCAAGCCACCCTTAGCAAACTGAAACAATGTAGAGCATGCACATACAATTATATTCTCAGTTCTGAGCAGTATGTCACAAAAGCTGCACCTTGTGATCTGCCGGCCACAATATCGTGCTGGTGCCGTAGGATGCAGCTGCGTGCTCTTCTATCTTGGAGAGTGCATGTGTATGAGAATTGCAACGGTCTTTTTGAACACTGTATAAAGATACGAGATCGGGTGTGCGCAAGCAGCTCGAATTCTGCATGCCCAATACTTCGGTAAGCAGTAGAAGGGGATGTACTTTTCACACAAGAGCTGCAGCAAAAGACAGAAACAAGCCCAATACTTACCACAAGTCCTTATCACAAGCGCCAGGAAACCAGCAATCCAGCATGTTTCCAGTATGCCCGTGCAAAAGTCCACAAATCTTGCCATGTGACATTCGAGTAAGACCAATCCATAACGACGATACCTGACCATCCTTGAGCGTCATTCTGCCTCCGCGCATCGTGTCCCCTCTCTAACGGCCAACGGCCACAACACCACTCTCAGTCAACAAACAAAACACAATGACGAAGAGAGTGATAAAAAGTGCAGCTGCCCATAAACGCGACTGCTGCTTGTCCCTCGCGAGGTAGGATGGCTTGAGCGGGGCAATCTTGCTGAGCCCCACATCTCGCACGCACTCAGTGCGGCACCTCGCAGACAAAAAATCACAATGACTCGACAGCCACAACAGCTATCAGGTCCCGGATAAGTGCAAAAAGAATGATGAACAGAGTGGGACTCGAACCCACGCAGATTGCTCTACTAGCACCTGAAGCTAGCGCCTTAACCACTCGGCTGGATGAATGTTAGTGAATGAATTTACATAGTATGGTGTTGTAACTTACCCATCTGTCCTGCAGTTGTGATGAAGGAATGAAGAAAATTGATGATTATAACCTATTAAACCACATCGGAAGGGTGCGATAGGCTCAGAGTTTGCGGCGGAGGCTTTGTTGTGGGGCTGGAATGGACATGCGGTCGCCCCGCACCCTTAGGTCTTGGCCGAGGGTCCAGGTAACATTGCACAAAGTGAGTACAGTCAGAATCGATTCAATTCAATTGACACAGTATGGCTGCCTCCTGGACAGGGCATGTAACAACACCGGCCGTGCCCACAGCGCGTTGCTTCGCCAAGGTAAGAGGCAACCTCGCTCTTACTGTCGCCAGGTGCTGGTGTATATACTAGCCGCTTCAAGTTTCCGTTGGTGTGTCTGAACATGTGAAAATGGGGCTTAATATTGACCTGTACAAGAAAAGATCGTCCTACCGTATAACTCCCGTAATCATGAGGTAGACTAGCAGGCTCACAAATACATTTACGACTAAGCTCGTTTCTTTTGGTTGATCAGATTTACATAGTGCTCTTATTCAATCTCCAGTGCGCGCTACAATTACCATAGATTACATTTTGGATTCAGCTTCATTAGCCCGAAGACTAGAGAGTAGTGAACACTACATGTCTGCGCAAGGAAATTTAGTGGGGCTGTTATGGGAGTTGTAGCTAACATAGGGATCTATTGCTTCCCCTAACGATTGCTCAAAAAGAACGAGCTTCTCCGTAGTAAAAGAGTTTGAGCACGGAATTCCAGCTAATCAACCACGTCCGAGGGAGCGTTCATGTCCACTCTGTACAGGCTCCGTGCTTGTACCTGGAGTTGAAGGATGCTCTCTGGCTGTGCATCGGGCGGAACTCTCCCAAGACTCAGACGTGGAGGACAAGACAAGGATGAGTATGTCTGACACTACCAAAGCACGTAGGATCGAACTACTATAACCTCTAGATTCAACTCAAATATATAGGGTTCACGCCAGTATATGCAAGGCCTCCGCACTGAGATGCGTATCATTTTCTCTCCTCGACTCGTGCCCACCCACAATGTACATCCAGGACCTGGTCCGTGTTCATCTACAAAGCAATCGCCATCAGACCAGCAACAGCTGCGGCAATACCGATCTCGAGCCTACCAGCAGCACCGGTGGACTCGACGACGCCGCCGGTGGATGTGCCAGTCGCAGCGCTAGTGGGGACAGGAGATGAGCCGGTCGCGGTAGCCAGTGTGCCGTTGCCGGAAGAAGAGACGATGAGAGAGCCGGTGCCAGAGGCGGAAGCGGAGGCGCCGGTGCCGCTGGGCTTGACGCTGCCGGTGGAGGTAGGGGCATCAGTTGCTATCCTCAAATTAGCCTTTGCACTCGATGCGCGTCACAACCTCCCGATGCTGATAGCAAGATCAACGTACAAACTTTGACTCCCTGGCCGTTGCAAATGTCTGCAAACGCGCTTAGCGCCGCCTTTGAATCGTCGCCGCAGAAGCTGGTGATCTTGGTGGTGGCATCCTTGGCCTTGCAGATGGACTTGAGGTCCGCAGGGTCGGAGTACTGGTTTACAGCGCCGAGAAGGCAGCCAGGGGGCGAGGCGACGGCGAACTGTGCGAGCGCGAAGAGAGTGGCAGCAAAGACGGACTTGGCGAGCATGTTGGCGGTTGCTTAGAAGTTCTTTGGTAGATTGAGACGGGTGGTTCGATCGGGTTTGAAGGGTTTAGGCGGGAAGCGGCGATAGTAATAGCGAGCGTGTAGGTGTATTAGTCTAAGGAGCGACGGGATAGCGAACGTAAAGAACAAAGATTGGGAATTGGTGGGCGGCTGAGTTCGAAAGATTGAAGAAGCGTGATAGGGGCCCAGCCGTTAACCCCATGCCAAGGAGGAGGCAGCCACGACTGGTGAAGCTTAACTGATTCCGCGCTAGCCCGTTAGTCAGGAACACCAGCCCACAGCTGATACGATTGGAGTGTTCCTGCATGAGATGTGCAGAAGCGGAAAACGCCCCAAGTCGGTAAACGAAACGGGGGCACAGAGGACATCGATTGTGCGTATTGTATTATTTGTATCCGGAAAGGACTGAATATCTATCTCGGGCCAACTGTTCCTCCTCCAAGCTCAATATACTACAAGAAAGGCAGATCCGCGGGTCTTCGACGGATATCTAACGAGTGGGTGCGAGAGAGCATTACAAGTAGTACCGTGCAGGTCCAGCGAGGCCGCAATTCTTTCTTGTCCCAGTCTGAGACAGGATATACCAAAGACACAAAGTCCCATCCAACCACTGTAGATGCAAATAATTCACGATTGATTTGTCCAGAAATCAATCCAAGCCAGTGCGGGCTGCCGCAACGAGTGGTCGATGCGCCCAAAACTCCATCGCTGTTATTGTACAAACACAAGTAAGAAGAAAGCAATGTGACGGGGGTTTAGGTGCGGCGTAAACTTCGATAGCTAATGGAATCGTCGAAGACGTGTGAGGCTGGAGAGTGATCATGATGTAGGAAGGCCGTTCGAGAGCATAGACGGAATCGGCTTCCGTCGTGCCTTTGCGTTCTGAGGGCGAGGAACACCTTGGATGACGCGCGGCTCCTTCATGAGGGTGACGTCGAGTTTTGCGGGGACCCGGCTGACGACGGTCCGGTAGTCTCCAGGAAAGCGGGATGTTGGTGGTGTGGCGTGCGCTGTGCGCCAAAGATGGTCGCTGGTGTCGGAGAGGAAGTCGGCCTTGGTCTTGTAGAAGTATGAGGATGCGCCACGACCCTTCTTTGCAAGAATAACTTCGTCGAAAAGCTTGATCTTGGGGTCGTCGCCCGGAGTGCTCTCACGTTCATGAATAAACTCGTTGAAAGCTTGCGTCTGTTGTAATGTAGCCAAGTACTGCGTGTTCTCAGCCGGCTGGTTCTTCATGAATTCGTCCATCTGGAACTGGTAGTGCATGCCAGACTTCTTGCGTTCTCCAGTGGCTGACACAAGATAACGGCGGTACGTATACAGCAAGCTGGCAAAGCATCGCACGAAGGATGCGCGGACTTGGTCCGGTCGGAAAGCCGTAGGGCAAACGATACAGATTGACGGGGCGCACCTGGCGTGGACGTGTGTCGTGCAGCCTGTGTGGGGTTAGACGGGAGCTACGTTAGGGGATGACCTGAAACTTACCAGAGCATCGATAAAGCCCCTCATCCGACTTTTCCTCGCAAATAGAACAGGATGCCTTGTCTTCATGGGGCCTCCACTGCAAGCAGTGACCTTCCTGCCATTGCACAGTTGCCGTGTTGCGCACAGGTTGCATCGCCATGCCGGGCATGATCGTCGACGCCGCCAAGGTGGATTGGGCGTAGACTGATGGCGCGTATGAAGATCCTGCGCGCATCTCCTGACTCAATGAAGATGTGGAGGCGCTCGCAGCGTGACCTAAGACTGGCTGGCTGGGGCGTCTCATCTGTGGAACCTTTTCAAATCCAAACTAGCACAATATGTTAGTACACCATTTGAGCAAGGGGCTGCGTCTCTAAACTTACCGAGGAGCTGCGTCGCGACTGAGCGTCAAAGTGTGCAGAACGTTTCTCGCGCAAGTTCGCCTGTAGTGCGTAGCCTGAATCGCTGCGAGAGATTGGAGTGCTAGGCATGGGCGGGAAGACAGTGGATACTGGGGAAACCTTCGGCGAAGGTGGAGAATTCGAGAATGTCCTGACGGTAGACGAGGTGGAAGGCCTGTCGTTGCCGCGGCTATGTGCGCTCGACTGTAGGAATGCGTTGTAGATCAAAGGTCGTCCGCTAGCTGGCCCAGTCACAGTGCCAAAGGATGTCGAATTAAGACCAACGTAGGTCTGCACTGTCGATTGGTGCGCCTTGGGGGTGAAGACGCTTGGGTTTTCAGAGCAGAAGGTGTCGTGTGGGAACGCTTCTACTGCGTAAGCTGGAGGTCCGGTAGGAACGCCGTAACGCATGTGATGCGGTGCTGAGTGTTGGAGGAGGGATGTGAGCTTGCGGCGCTGTTGACGAGGCAGCGGTGGAGGTGGAGGTCCGTTCGAAACGATCGAGTTCTGGTCTAGGTCGACAAGGACGAAGTCATCCTCCGGGTAATCGGTGGGTTCGTATCTGCGCTCGATGCCAACTATGTACGGACATGGGGCCTCAATGGTCTGCACAAGGCGTGCCGGCAGAACGGGAATGAAGACACCGCACCACTGGAATGGATAGATGAGATTTGTGAGCGCCAAACTTGCAAGATGGAGCATGGCTGTGTGAGATGAGAGAAGGATGATCCTGGCTTCGGACAATACGTATTCGAAGAGAGTGATAATGTTCGGTATCGAGAGACAGCGAAAGAGGGCGTAGATGTCGATGTTTCGAGAGCCAGGAATCTCGTTCAGTGCTTCTTTCCGAGCGTACAGACGGAGTTCGCGTACAGCCAGTTCAACTTGCGTGATTGAGGTTATCGGACTAAGAGCCTCGGCGCAGAGGTTGACGACGTATCTTTCGAGTGGCTGCCACATACCCACTCTCGGCGAGCTTGGAGGAATGCGGAGGATGGCACCGTTCGTCATCGGGACAACGATTGCTTTCAGCCACTCTTTCCACAACGGCGTGAGACTGGCATCTCTTCCCATGACACCGTAAGCACGCGGGATCCAGAGCCCGGTCTCCCCATCAGTGAGGCCTTCGATCTTCGATGCTGCTCCGTGTCTTACTGGTCGCAGGAGATCTGTCATGAGCTGAATCTTCTCTTCGACCGCACCGATTTCGTCGTCCAGGTTGTCGCGCTCTTCTGAGTCGGGTTGAACAGTAGGCAGTTTAGCCAGCAGTTGGGACAACTTTGCTCGCTCCAGGGCTAGACGCTCGCCCAAGCTGCTGGCCAATTCCCTCTCTTCTTTGTTCATGTGGTTTCTCCTCCACTCCTCACATTGACGCTCGAGCCCTTCTGCAGCAGTGGCGTTCAGCGGTAGCCAGACGACCATTGTGATGCCGTAAAGCTTAGAGCTATCGCCGTTGGTCATAGCAAAGCCGTGCCACTGAGTCTTTGGTCGCTCGTCTGATGACACGACACTGACGTCGTTGGGGAAGGCGAACATGGGAACGTAGTCGGGGAACGGGTTTCGTCGCTTGAGTTCCTCGACCATATTCCTGGGTGGGTAGCGGTCCAGCAGCACGGGCTCGTAGCGCCGTAGGAGCGGATGCATGTCGGGATCAGAATTGAACGGCTGTGGCGCTGGGATGACCGAATTGTAGCCTGACATGCGTTTCGACGTTCGTATCGAAGCTGCAAGGGTGTCAGTAATGGTCGATCAAAAAGCAAATTATCCATGTCTGCGCACGGCTTCGTAGTACAAAGTTTCTCGGGACTACACTTACACTGACGTGCTGTCGAGGGCTGCCTCTTCAGACTGCTCTGCATTGTCGACAAGCGCCTTCGAATGCTCCCTACGCCTGATCTGAGATTTGCGATACTATCCTCGCCATTTGTGCTTGGTGCCTGTGAAACGCGCGGTGGTCGTGGACGCGGCCGTGTGGGTGTCTGGCGACTTTGTTGTGCAACACCTGCAGTAAACTGTATCTCTTCAAGAAACGTGTCGCGCTCGGACGCAAACTTGCGCAGCGCGTTCTCAAAGTCTACGTCGCTGAGACCAGATCCGCCCAAGTTGAGCCCCTTGATAGTAGTACTGCTGCGATTGCTGGCAGTGACGAGCGGTTTTGCTTCGGTGATGGTGCCAACCGACTGGCGGTTCTCGCTCAAGCGCTGGCCGGACCGCCGCCGCGAACCAGGCAAGCCGTCTTGTGAGGTAGGGCGAATCGAATCGGTCTCAAGAGCGCGGTCCTCCTCGATCGTTTCGTCGACCGGCGGCGACGCGAGGGGAGAGACAACGCCATTGGGCTGCAGGCGCTCGTCGTAGACTTGCGAGCTCTCGATTCCAGATATGAAGAAATAGTCGGCGAGCGGCGCAGACGAGCCCTCGGTGGAAGACGCGACAGGAGCCATGCTGGGCTGCTAGCAGAGCATATAATATCCAAAAACGAGTGCGGCGAAGGGAGTGTCGAGGGCACGGTCGCAGGCTGTAGGGCGCTGTAGGGCGTCGAAATCGTCGGCGGGCTCAGGTCATTGGGGATTGGACGCCAGGCCCAACGGTTGTTTGTGTGATGGAGCGCGGGCGATGTGCGCGGGAAGGCTTGCGGTTGTGCGACGGTGACGGGGCGAGAATGCGTAGCACGGGTGCCGGCTGCAGAGCGGACGGGGGTAGCTTGGCCAGAAGCGAGCGCGAGGGTGGAGGGGGCGAGGGGGGCCAGGGCAGGTGCACGCGGGGGTCGGGGCGGTATGATAAGCTGGGACACCGGTGTCCAGACGGTAATGTGAATGGCGGGCGCGCGGCGAGGTGTTGGTGTGGGTATGGAGGTATGCAGGCACGCAGGCACGCAGACACGCAGACACGCAGGTTGTATGGCAGTAAAGGAGCGCCAGAGCAGGTGGATACAACAGCGCTGCGACGCAGCAGCAAGAGGGTCCTTGTGGGCTCTCGGCCGGTCACAAATGAGGGCTGCCAGCTGCTAGGCCACATTGACTGCAATGCGCTCTGGGGCCCATACCCGTCTGCGACCTTATCGTGCAGATGCCTTGGGAGCATCGGGCCTAGCGTACGACACCTCCCGCTCCTTGGACGCTCAGTGGCCTGTCAGGAGAGTGCACATCCTGGACGCGAGTCCGCGCTGAGCACGAACGCGAACAGCGCCAGGCACGCCAACGCTGGCGGGCAGCTAGCCATCAGCCATTGCACGCCTGCTTGCCCGCCTGCTAGCCCGCCTGCGACCGTGCAGCCTGCGCGCGATTCGCAGCCAGCGCAGCGTGCTGGGAGCTCAACGAACAAAGCAGCCATCTTGTGTGTCGTCCTGGTTGGGCCGCCGCAAGCATCCTGCGGAACACGGCAACGCTTTTGGAAGTCGCATCTGGGCCCTTGCCTATATGGGCACCGCGTCTTCGGCATGGGGCCTCAACACGGACGCCTGCGAGCAAGCAAGCGCAGGCTGCCATGGCTCGCGAAGCCTCCTCTCCCCAAGCCAAACGCGACGCGAATAATGCAATGGCTTGCAGCTCAGGACAGCGCCCGCCCATGATCGTGAGGTGTGTGTGAAGATCCCCCACACGCAAGACTGAGGGGCGTCGGCAAGGATGTGCTGTTTTTCTGCCAGCTGGCCAGGGTCCTGCACATCATCGACATTATCCAGACAGCAGTAAGATATGCATGCAGAACGCGCCCGTCCAGCCTCAGCGCCTCTTGTTTCAGGTGTACAGCACCTGCTACGGTGCCTGTCCATGCCCTGGCAGAACTACCACCCCGTGCAACGTCAACAGTGCACTGTCAACAAAGGCCCTGTCCGCCAACGGCGCACACATGCCAAATCTCCTCTAGTTTTCGATGCGGTGTGCGTGTACTAACAATCACATACCTGCTTGCCACTCAAACTGCTAGTGAGCACCTCGTAATGCAAGAGGGGTCGACATGCTAATGCTCGTGTCGACAACAATGGCATTGCCTAACAACATCTCGTGCATGCATGCAGTAGCTCCAATGTCTCGTTCAGGAACGAATCCTGTGCGCATACTGACATTCATTGCCCATAACAGCGACAGGCCGTGAATCTGAAATTGCGAAGGATGCGATAGCTACCCACAATTCAGATCCCACATGACGGCAATATCTCGCCGGACTGCCGCGAGCCATGTCCAGCTGTAGCAAGAGTCAGACCCTGACGGCCAATACACCCTCACGTCAAGATCGATACAACAGTGTCAGGCTCCGGCCGCGTCGCAACGGCCAATAGTCGCCGCCACAGCCCCACCCCCCACCACCAACTCATCTCCAAACCTCACCTCGCCCGTAGCACTAGATACATCATCATTTTGCTGCGCCACGCGGCGACCCTGAGTCCCTTTGGCCAAGATCCCGCTTTTCATCTGCGCAGCCGCCGATCCTGAGAACCCTTTCATGTACGGCTTCTGCAGCTCGGCGGTCGCCGCCAGACCCTTCGACGGTTCGCTGTTCGCAATTTCCAGCGCGCGAATCTGCGCTGCTGAGATTAGGATGCTGACCTTGCCGTTTTGCTGCCGTCGCACCAAGGTACCCCCCCACCCCAGTGCGCGCGAGCCTACAAATCCTGGGGTACCTTGCTGTGCGACGCCGTCCTGCATTTGAGCTGCTTACCCGGGAGCGAACAGATCTAAGCTGCTGCTGACTCGATGGCGTTACGAGTCGCAGCGGCGTACAGCATTTCATTGCGAGAGTCTGGTCATGTTGGCGGTGGCTTGCGAGACGGTTCAGTGTTTCGAGTTCTAGATCTTCTGTGTGTAGTGTTTGTCTGATATGGTCGAGTGTGTAGATGTAAGCAAGGGGTGTATCCCAGAGGACAATCTGGACGACAGAAAGGGAACAACAATGCCCATGGCACAACCCTGAGGAATATCTTTTATCCAAATCGTGCGTATCAAGAGCCCCATGCTACGTCCTCATAACGTTACGTACGCTATGTGACAAACAAGTCAAGAATAGAATCGTGTGGTCGCCGTCTGCTTCTCGACTTGAAGACTCTGACAGTCTTGACGATCTGGTCGGAGGCGCGTCCGAGATACAGCATGCACGCCAACCCTGCTGTCTCGGCAGATGTATCCAGCACCGCGTTTATCCTCATCACATTTCGGTCCGTAACCGGGAACCATGAATCTTCTCCAATCACACGGGCTGGAGATGGCGTCGGGCAGCGCTCCGAACAACTCGGCAATGAGGTAGCACCGACGCATTGGTCTCCTGACTTGGGAAGCTGCAGGTACCAAAGTCAAATAGTGCGTCGGAGAAATTGAGAAAGTAGGTTTCGTAGCCAAACTCTATCGGAACCTCATCGTCGGCTGGTCAGCCAGCCCGTGCTCAGCGATCCGCGGTCGCCCAGCGCGCTCCGCCATTGAATCGCCAATTGTCCGAGCACTCGCTTGGAGTCGTCTACCACGACTGAACTTTCGTCACGCGACTCCTCTATGCCAGGCTGCTCGTCAAGCAGGAAAGCCACTTGTATGACATCGCGAGGTGTTAGTATAGGGGCTTTAGCTGGACCTGATCCCGGAGAGGGCATATCCCAATTTAGGGATGTCGCTCTCAGGGGCGGTTTTGGATTAACAGTGACTGCCTATTTCGAATCAGCCATTTGATAATGTTTCCAGGTTTTGGTTGCAGGCGGGAGGGTTGTTGGCTTTCCAGAAGCGTCGGAAGCACGTCCGCAATGCGCGAAAGCTGTGCATGCAGGATCAAGGGGCTACGGCAGCAACACATGGCATTGCTAAGTGGCTGCAGGATGGCCGTATGACGTTGTTGGACCTTGTCGCGACGCGTCCAACGTGTTGGTAAACAAAGGTGCAGTGAGTCAGTCGACGTACCTCGAGGCTTACAGCAGCTTCGCCCATGTTCTCCAACTGAGCCTCCAGAAGGTATCTAGATATACCGTCTCTCTGGCTTAGTTCTCCGGCCTTTGTTCGCACGCTTAGTAGCTGCTGTGCAACAAACTGATAGAGCTTGCGGAATGTCCGCACTCGGCCGCCTGAAGCCTTGCCTTCTCCAAGCGCAGTCTCTGTATATGTGACGGTCACCGCCAGGACGTGATTCCCTTCTTCTTTGAGCTCGAATTTCAGTATTCGCTGCAGAGACTCGCCGGGTGCGGGAGACACTTCGTCGTCAAGCCCCACACCAGCACCTGCGAGATCTAACGGTGAGCCGGTGGGATTCGAAGGCGTCTGCATATCGCCTTGTATCCTCACGGCACTGACAGCTTTCGTATGGTCGGAGGGAAGGAGCTCGTTGTTGGCGCATAATGTGCATGAGAACGTCTCGCCGACGTATGCACTACCGAAAGCTTCGGGAAGGTTGAGAGCTGGACTAAGGATGAAGTTGTTGTTCGTGTTGGTATTCGACGGATATGCGAGCGACGCTTTAGACGAAATTCCTAGCTCCTGCGAGTTTGGGAGCGGATACTGGGTTGCGAGCGAGGGCCGCGAGAGTCTGTTGTTGATATAAGCGGCGTACCTTCGGGATCTTTGGGCATATACACACCTTAGCACCTTCAGGCTCACCGAATGCGGTGTCTTAAGTGAGTCACCCATCGAGGGCTGATTGCGCTGGTGAGCCATGAGCGTTTACGTCAAGTATCAGGTACGGAAGCTCCTGGCCGGTGGTGACGGAGATGTGGGGCATCCCCGAAGCTCGGGCTGGCTAAACGATCCAAAAGCGCGTTCTCAAAATTTTGGCACTCTTTTCAAACCCCTTGACGGGACTCTCTAGCAGGATCTGGACTTTCCAAAGAATGGCTACACCGTCTAATAAAGCTGATATCCCATTGCATCGTTTTCGCGGGCTGTACATTCGGGTGGACACGCCAAAAGGTCGATTGCATTTTTGCCCACTTGCATGGACATGGAGGGGTTGACGTGGGAACAGGTCGAGGCGTGTTTGCGACTGAAATCATTCCTGCAAAGACTGTGATCGAAGTCTGCCCTGTCCTGATTCTAGGGTTGGAGGAGAACAAAACTCACATCGAGCACACATCGTTGTACCACTACACGTAGTAAGTAGCTGTTCCACCCACGCGCTTGCAATAAATCCACTAATATATACCAGTAATTGGCCGATAGTTGATTCCAATGGCAAAAAGCAAGTAGCTCAGGCTGTCATTCTAGGCCTAGGATCGATGTTCAATCATTCAAATCAAGACCAAAACGTTGTATGGGAGCGTGATCCTGAACGCCTCATCATCACCTACAGAGCATTGCGTGATATACCAGTCGGCGAAGAGCTCTGTAAGCAAAACCCATTATATAGACCTCGGCATCTGACAGACAAAGGTATATCATACGGGAGTCGCCTGACTTTCAAGGATGCCGATGCACTAGTCGCCCCTCCATCCGAAGAAGAAGAGCTTGAAATGTTCAATTCGATTCAAATCGATTGAGCACGAAACGCGCGAATATAGGTACAAGACGTTAAAAACAGTGCGCGCAGCCGAGCGAATTACCTCCAAGATCCCACCGCAAGGACGCCTAGCTGCCAAAGGGCTGAACCCAACGAAACATCACCAAGACTAAGATCATCACCGTTCATGACTTGGCGACCACAGATTCGCTAGGTGTTTCATTCTGGGAGGTCTCGGCTGGCGTGTCCTCTGCCGAGCTGCTGTCCTCTGCGTCGTTCCTGAGCTCGTAGGCGAGGTCGAAGCATTCTTCGAGAAGCTGTGTTACGCTCCCCTGGCCGTCTGGGATCTCGTCGCCGACCATAAACTTTCCATCGACGCGCATATTATCGATAGAATTCAGCTACATGCTCGTTAGCGAGGGTGGATTAGAAGAAGTTGAACCAAATCACATGCCTTCATACTGTACGGATACAGCTCACGCGGAGACGACACGCCGCCAAGCTTTTTTACTTCTTTTAAGCATTTCCTCAGCGTCGTCAACTGGTTGTAGATAGGTAGCAGTGCCTCCGAGACAGGTTCGGAAGTAAGTAGTAGTTGGTATATGATTGCGTAGCTCTTGCGCAGGATGTAAAGCAGTGTCTCAAATAAATTAGCCTTTGTGCCTGTCTTTTCCATTCCAGAACATACCCTCTGCTCGTATATTTCGGCGGGTCTGCCAAGAGCGTCGTAGAAGTTGCCGTCCTCAGCCCGTGATTCGTCGATGCGATCTAGCTGACGCTGGAAGTCCCAGAGATCAGTCTCACGCAGCGACCATGCCTGTGTAAGTGACAGCTTTTCGAGCTTGCTGCGGATAGCTAGAAGCCTATCATAGACATCTTGGAACGCTGGGTTAATTCTTCCCTGCCTATCAACCGTTAGCCTTTGGCCTCTTTGTTGGGCTCATGATACTGACTTCTCCTTGATCAATGTCACCCAAAGCAGATTCCGCCGAAGCAGCTGGGAAATTAGGGTCTCGGCTTCAGGTGCAGGGTCTTGTTTAGCCGCAGTCACTTGCATCTTCTCGATCATTTCGACGACCTTTTCCTCTGTCGAGCCGGTGGTCTCGTAGGCTAGAATTCCGTCCTTTTTCAAATCTTCTTCCAGCTCATACAGCTCTTTCGCATATGCATCGACCTCTTCGTGAGGGAACTTTGACTTTGCATTGCAACCAGCCAGCGACCGAAGGAGAGAGACGAGCTTGTCCCACTTGGGTGTCAATTCTGGAGTGAGATGGGAGAGATTGAGCCGGAGGGTCGCCAGTATTTCTTCGCAAACCTTGATACGGGCGTCCAGTAGCGTCAGAAGATGCGGACTGTAACTATCTTTACCTCTCTCAACATAACGTCGGCACTCCTTCATCTGATCACTAAGCCCGTCCAGGTCCTTGGGGGAGTAGAACATCGCTTCTCTGAGATGGTCCAAGAGTCGCTGTGATGAGTTAGTGATTGGAGCAAGTATTATCGTCGAAGAAATTCTACCTTAGCCGTGGAGATATAGGAATAGCTAAGCACGTGGTCAGCAAGGTAGTCTAGGCGGCGATATTGACGAGCACATACACAGCTGGTGCTTCATGGTTCTTCCCTACTGTCATATATGCGAGCGATAGGAGTTGGAAGCAGTCGTCCAGCATGTAGTCGACTACATCGTGTGAGCAACGTTGTACGAACTTGAGCCTCAACAAGATCGCATACCCTTGTTCTGCTCGAGGCGCTTCGTTACTCGGATCTCATTGAGAATCATCACCTGTTCAATGACCTGATCATATAATTGCAGAACATCCTGGCTCCGGACATATGTCGATCTATCGCGTTTCAGCAGCTCGAGCTGTGTCCGAATCGACTGCAGCTTATCGAGGATGGGCTGCTCTTTCGGGTCCAACGGGATCCTCGGCAACGGTGAGTCGGTCATTGTGCGCGACAGGCTTCAAAGGACAGAGGTAAGGCAATTGGCGTTCTAGCTTTGGCGGCGTAGAAAGAGTCCAGATTTGCAGTTCTCAAGATTGTAACAAGCAGACGTGCAGTCGACCGATCCGGCAGCTGCGTCCCTCGATGGTGGGGAAGCTGCAGACGTCACTGAGTCACGTGCTTCCTAATTTGATCTAGCTCACCCGCGGACAAGCGGGCATCGAATGCAGGTGATTTCGTTGCGTACAGAACAACGAGCGGACAGGGGCCACGCATTCTGCACAAACGGCGCTGGTGTGTAGCGTTATCGACTCTCAACTAACTTTAAAGAAGATTATACATTCTGATATGCATATTCCCTTTCATATCACGTAGCTTCCCTTGTTGCTATCTTCCCACTCCTCGGACTCCGTCTTATCGTTAAATCTGCCAAATCACCAGGAGCGAGGAAGTACCCCGGATCAGACTAAGCAAGACAGCATAGTATGCCTCGTGACAATTCGAATACACGCAGAACTCTAGTCAAAGCGCTGTGCTCATCTACTGACCGAGGCTAGCCCGATAGTAGTATCAATGTAAGGCGATCCTGACAGTGACGAGAAGAAGGAGTGGAAACCAACAGTGATGACGCAGAATCCGAAATTGGAGGCGGGGGGAATTGAGCCATTGCAGTCACGTTGAGATGTTGTCACCCAATTCTCGCGGTTGCAAAGTGTTCTGTCTTGGTTCTAATCACGTGATTGTACTTGCTATTCCCCTCTTCTGCTCTTGCATCGCTGCAACTTTACGTCCTCAGATAGCGATAACTTGACACAGATCTCAATGTACTTCTTTTTAGAGGTGTTTTACTATTTGCATGCCGGTTGATTTGTTTGATAACGATGTACTGGGTTCCTTGGCTGTCCTGGAAGGCGCGACCCACTATGTTAGCGCGTGCCGCTAAGGTCCTGCGCCCACACGGACGGCCCAATATTGGAACTTCAAATCGTTCGCTGCGAACTTCCTTCTCTTCACGACCTACATCCTCAAGTCAACCGTCGAAATGTCTTCCACCTCAGAATTGGCTACTTCCTACGCGGCCCTCATCCTCGCCGATGACGGTGTCGACATCACTGTACGATTTCCCCGCCGTCGCGACGGCCAGAGATGCGAAGAATAGATGCGCAGGTGCTAACTCTCGCAGGCCGACAAGCTCCAGTCCCTGATCAAGGCCGCAAAGATCGAGGAGGTTGAGCCCATCTGGACAACCCTGTTCGCCAAGGTGCGCAACTGCGACTGAACGAAGCCCTGTATTTGCAAGTTTTCTGATACAGTGGACAGGCTCTTGAGGGCAAGGATGTCAAGGACCTGCTCCTGAACGTCGGCTCCGGTGGCGGTGCCGCCCCCGCTGCCGGTGCCGCTGCTGGCGGTGCCGGTGCCGCCGCTGGTGGTGACGCTGCCCCCGCTGAGGAGGAGAAGGCTGAGGGTACGCATTCCCTCTGCACACTTGATAATTGCAGCGCACTAACGCCCCGCACAGAGAAGGAGGAGTCCGATGACGACATGGGCTTCGGTCTCTTCGACTAAGCGTCTCGTCCCTTTAATCGCCATTTGCCTTTCTCGGGGAAGCTTAACACGGATCAACGGTGCATATTCCCATTTGCTGGGGTGGAAAAATGTCACGACCTTTTCAAACAGTGGCACGGCTTGCATTTTGGCCCTCCAACCGGAAACGACGATGACGGCGTCATGAGAAACGTATAGGTCGGCAGGTCAATGGAAACAAATCCAAAAAATCAGTGCAAAAGCTGGACCCCGCCTGACCGCTGTGATGTGCTGGGTTCTTTTCTCCAGACGATCTGGCTTTGTGCGGCATGGCTACAACCGAAAAGATTACGACGTAGCTGGGTCTCCTCCGCGATGTCCGCTCAATGTGATCGACTACTCAATGCTTGGTTCCTCTTGCGGCCCCAGTGAATGTCTCCCCTCTCTCAACACTCAAGTGCTGTACTTGTTCGTGGTCGGTCCCTGAGACTCGAGCTTACCTTCCTGTATGTTTGTTACTTGAGGGCGCCCATCTCTGATCATTCCATGCATGCCTCCCTTTCAATCGGTCACAACTCATTGAAGTCATGTTTAACCAACAATATGATTGTGATTGTCACTCCGCCCAATGCCAATGGTATCAAATAGTCTATGCAATCGCGCAGTCCAAACTCCAGACGTTAGCCCTTCAAGCAATGCACTCACTTCCTAGTGCGCTCAACCTGCAGCTTAACCAGCTTCTCCATATTCCTCAGCCACCTGTCCGCAAACGCTCTATCCGTGAACCGACCCGCAGACTTCCTTGCCCGCTGTCGCATCGCCAACGTCTCGTGGGGGCTCAAGGTCAATGCTTTGCGGAAACCCTCTGCATACTCGTCTGCAGTAGTGGCATGGAACCCTTGATCGCATTAGCACGCATACTCATTTCCAAAAGACGTCACATGGACTTACCAGTAGGCTTCCCATCCACATCGACAACGATGTCGATCTTGGGGCCGCCGGAATCATTCACCACCGAGATCAATCCCGCAGCCTGGTACTCGACCACGCCAATGCCAAAGTGCTCGCTCCACATGCCGTTCACGCCTACGCTGGCTCGGCCCATCCACTCCAACATCTGAGGCCATGGGGCGTCACATAAGAACTCAACGTTCTCCTTCATGTGCAATTCATGGGCTAGTAGTCGTAGCTTGTACACGCTCTTCTCGTCAATAGAGTCGCGCACAGAACCAATGAGGATAAGCTGTGGCTTCTCGTTCGGATATGCCGGGAGCTTGGGATTGGAGCGTAGGAATTTGGCGAATGCTTCGAGGATGAGCTGGTGGTTCTTCTCGGGTCGGAACTGGGCGATGTAGAGAATGTATGGACCGCGCTTCTTCTCGCTGGCCTCAGTGACCTTGACAGCTTCGATGACGTCTTCGACTGCTACGGGAGGGAAGACAACGTCAATGTCAGTCCCAGTTATGCCACTGCGCTTGTTACGAGAAGGGCCCCAGAGCGAGCTAACATGCCCTTGAGTCCAGGTAGAATTTGTCATGACGACGTCGATGGTGCTGCCCACTCTGCTGTAGACCTGTGCGAACAGCTGCCAGTACTTCTGCTTGGCAGCACCACGATAGCCCTCTCCAGCGCCAGCGTTCACGCCCTGGCCTCCAGTCTGCAGAGATTCCAGCATGTCGGTCGAGATGGTGGGGTAGTGAACGTAGGCACCGGTTGGTACGTCCGGAAAGAGTAGCGAGGAGAGAGCAAGGGCAAAGGCGTATCCCATGGTATCGACGAAGATGTCGGGAACGAGCAGTGAAAATGCATCGTAAGCCAGCACCAGCGAGCCCAGCGACTGGCCCAGCAGTGTGAAGCGCGGCCACGTGCTGGCTAGGACCCAATGGCGTGTTGTGAGGTACAGGAAGTGTATTGTCGGCGGATGGAGGTTGATGTTGAAGCGATCCTTGACGCGCTTGAGGATAGCGGCCTTGTCAACATCGTGGTCGCCAGTGTAAACAACGCAGACGGCCTTGGGCCATCGCTTTTGCGTAGCACGGATGGCTGCCCAGAGGACTCGTTCGCCGCCGCCGCCAGCGTTGCTAGAGAGCTGGTTAGAAGCATGTAGCGAGTAGATGAGCAGTTGCAGTACCAGAAGGGGTGGAAGAAGCCCACAATGCCCTCCCACTGCTTGTCGTCGTTGCTGCCCGCTTTGCCCTCTGCCGGTACCGACGCAAGCTCTTCCCAGTCATGGTCCTCAACGTCGGTGGGCGCATTTTTGTGGTTCCTGGACTCTGTTGCAACCCTGGCCAGCAGCAGTTCTCGTCTGGTACGCGACGACCGGCGCAGGTAGTGTCCCACTCGTTCGCCGAAGAAGCGCAGGATCGCGGTAAAGAAGACAGCAGAAACGAGCACAGAAACGAGCAGCGACAGAGCAGCCAAGAGAAGAGCCATGGCGAGCGGCTCAGGCCCTAGGATGGCTTTGCAGGAAGGAGGCGGGAGGCTGCGCGCAAAGTCGACGGCCACGAAGCTCGACACTGGACACGAATACGACAGGTGGGATGACGCGCCGCGGACCCTGGACGTGGAAGGCCGGAAGCTCGTGCCCTCTCCCGCGGCGAAATTTGAGGACGCGACAAGCTGCACAAGCTGCTCAGCACCACACGACAATGTCTGCGAGGCTGCCGCGGCGTCCAGCACGCCAATGGCTCGCCTGGAGCCATGCTGCTCCCAGTGCTCGCCGCACATGTGCGCCAAACCGCGCCTTCCACGCCGCTGCTCCGCGACAGGGCCCGATCCTCGACGCCCTGCTCTACCTCCCGCATGAGATGATGGCCCTGGTCCACACCCAGGTCCCGTGGTACGCCGCCATCCCGGCATCCGCCTTCCTCCTCCGTGCTGCGCTCGTCACGAGCGTTGGCAGCTGGGCGCGCGCGCTCATGGCACGCTACATTGGCCTGCAGCCGCTCAGACAGGCTCTCGCACGCCAGAAGCGCGATGAGGTACTGAAGCGGCTGCACCAGGAAGGAGGTGCTCGGTCACCGAGTGAGGCCAAAAAGCGGACCATGGGAGAGGTCAAGGGAGTGGTAGCCGCGCTAGACAATCGCTGGAAAGTCACTCTGAAAGGCCAGGTAGGCTGGACGTTGATCCAGATACCCGTCTTCTTCACCATGGCTGAAGTCATCCGAAAGATGTGTGGCGCAAGAGATGGGCTCTTGGCACTCACAGCTTCCTCTTTGCAAGGCGTCAGAGAGTGGTTCGGAGCCAACGCGCCTGACTCTGCCGATGCAGACGTAGCAAGCGATGCCATGGCAACTTCAGAGGCCATCTCGGCTCCCGATGCGCTTTCCGTCGCCAGTACACTCAACGATGCGACGGCGCCGACCTACGCTGATGGACTGGCTGCCATGTCCACGAGCCCCTTCTTCGAGCCGTCACTCGCGACCGAAGGAATGCTGTGGTTCCCGAATTTGATCCTCCCCGACCCGTTCCTTCCCTTCATCGTATCTGGTCTCATGTTCTCAAACATTTACTTTACTAAGAACGCCCCTACAAGCGAAAAGACATGGCCCAATGCAATCAGGAGAATCCTCTTAGGTGTCTCGCTACTCATTGGTCCGCTATGCCAGAACCTGCCTGCCGGCTTGATGCTCTACTGGGCTGGCAGCACAACTTCAGTCATTTTCTGGAACAAGTGGCTCGACTGGATGTACCCTGCCCCTTCGAGTTCTACAGCTTGCAGAAGACCCCTTCAGATGCCGCCAGCTACAAAGTCAAAAGGGCCGGTTAGAAGATTCTGATGTATTGTCGGAACATAAGGACGGCCACTATTGTCTCGAAGTGTATTATTGTGAACCATCCGTTGCCAGTGCGTAAGAGATTAGAGTGCTGTCGTGTCGACGACGCGGATACGTCATTTTCTACAAGACGCCGTCCACCAACCATATTGACGACCACAATGCCATGCCCTGTGTCTAAACGTCGGTATCTAAGAGAAACGTAGACCAATGTCCCATCCGATAGCATACCCAATACCGGCAGCAATGGCAGCCACACCCACAACCACCATCCGGTCCAACCACTCCCTCTGCGGCGCCTGCTGTACTGTCGCATCCTCCCCTGGAAGAGATTCCCAAGCTACATCCTTGAGCAGGATGTAAATCGTAATCTGCCGCAACCCTGCATCATGGCACAACTGCATCGCAGTGTACCACTTTGTCCTCCCGCTACTGACCAGGCGAGGATATTCCTCACCAATGTCAATCACGAGTTGGTGCTCGTGCAGCTCGATGCCGAACTTCGTCTCGATACGCGCACGGAACTCGTCAAAAGCGAGGTTTTGCGCGCTCCATCGCGTGCCGCGGAAGTGCGCAGGGAGAATGTCCGTCACCAGGAAGCGGTCCTCATTGGTCTTGTACTTGACCAGTATGCTGCCGGGAGAGAAGCGTGGCTCGCAGATGACCACCTGACTGGTGAGTGGCACGTCTCCGCAATCGTGCAAGTGCATAGGATTATCGCAGCCGTTGTCCATGTTGATTTTTAGAATCGATTCGGATATTCGACAGGAAGGAAGTCTAAGTAGATGTTGGCGGCGATAGGTGGCTAGACGAAGGAGCGAGTCGCTGTATATATACACTCAAGGTGAAAGTCCATCCCACGACAATCGACGCATATTTGCTTTCGTTTCACAAACACCGAACGTATGCATTCACTTCAGCGACAAATGCTGGGCAAGCACGCTCAAAGAACATAAAAATGGGTTTCGTTCTCGAAGCAGCCGCTGCAACCACCCGCTGATTTGCGTGGAGAGACAAGCAAGCAATTGCGAGACGACGGCAAACAAGTCACTAAATTCGGTCTGCTCTACGTTTCCACCGCTCCACAAGCATACTACCTGATCGTCTATAAAGGTCGTGGTCAGGCTGCATGGTATTTGGAAGACGGCCAGATTCTGCTTGACAGCACGTGTCCAATGCTTTCGACTTGATTCTGACGGATGAGCTGCGAAATTGCCAAGGGTGCAGAGTGCAGGGTATCAAAAAATGAGCTAAAGGTGCATTCTGGGCATGGAAAATGCGCACTGTATGGCATGTAAGTTTGGACACTACCATCACAGCCTTACAGATGTTCATTGGAGAAACATGATGGTATGGGAGAGAGTGGTGGTTCACCTTTGCCATGCTGTAGGAGATCCCAAGAAAAGACCAGGACCGACACTCGCAGTCGATGCGCTCTCGCTATCATCTCTTATGCAGATCTACCCGAGTCTCGACCACTCCCCTCCTATCTCGGCCCACATGTGTGCCCTCGCTCCCTCAAACACCTACCACTCAATCACCTTCTCATCCCTCCAAAACTCCCCCGTCTTCCCCCCAACATCCTGCAGCGCCAGCAAAACCGGCGTCTGCGCACCCTGATCCGGCGTCTTCGTGCCATTCCCCTTGGTCATATCCGTATTCACATACCCGGGACAGCACGCGTTGACCAGCCTTGCTCCGCCGGCCTCCTTCTCCTGCCGCGCAAGCGCTTTGGTCCCCGCAATACACCCTGCCTTGCTGACGGCATATGCGGCGCTCGGGAATCCAGCGTCTTTCTCGCGCCCCTGCTCCACCGCAGAGGCGAAGTCGCGCATGATGGCGGTGACATCGTCTTCCGTGCGGGCGTTGAGGAAGCGCGTGCGCACGGCGTCAGAGTATTTGGACAGTGCGCCGGCGGTAGAGGCGACGTTCACGAGCCGGCCGGTGGGTTTGAGGAGGTGAAGGAAGGCGCGTGAGGCGAGGAGGGTGTTGTAGTAATTTGTATGGAGCGTCTCTTTCACAATGTTTGCATCTGGAAGGGTGTAAGCAGGAGTGGGGTATGGGATGGGAGGTGTGGTACCGAAGCCGTTCAGAGCAACTCCAGCATTGTTGATGACGAAGTCGATGCCCTCAGTGTGTGACTCGTTCAAGTGCTTCGCAAGGTCCTTAACGCTGGACTCGTCTGTGATATCTAGGTGGTGGTACTTGATCTCAGCAAGGCCGCCGTCCGTCTTCAGCGCTTTAGCTTCCTTCAACTGCGCATCCTCATGGAGTTGCTTAATCGCAGCTTCACCCCTACCCTGGTCACGGGCTGTGAGGTAGATGAGAAACGGGCCATTGTTGAGCGGCGATTTGGGGTACTGAAGGGCCAGTTGGCGGATGATTGCAAGCCCAATGCCCTGGTGCTGTTAGATGGGTTCGAAGACGCGGCAAGCAGAATTACCTTGTTGGCGCCAGTCACAACGCCGATTCTGCTGTACGACATGTTTGTTAAATTGTTGTTAGGTGGTAGATTAATGGAAACAGAACAGCACTACCTTTGAGAGCGGTCCCCACTCTTGTGTCGTGTGTTCATTAATCATCATCGAAGTTGTCGATTGATAGCGAAGTGCTGATGACGTCACGCAGCCCATTTCACACTTCGATATCGTAATTTCCATGGGAACTATCATGAATATCGATCATGCAGCGTATCCCATTCAATTTCTAGGCCCAACTTCTTCTTTCACAAGGTGCAACTGCGGCCACCTACATCGAATTACCCAGCTTCCAGACAGTGCACAGTCCGTTCACAACTCTTCATCGATCGGCCAACCGCCTGGCGGTCCTTTCCAAGGTTCTCGTTCCTCGATATCATGTGCACCCACAGGGTCAATATCCATAGGGGTCGGTGGCTGGTTCTCATCCTCGCTCGTTATTGACCATGATTCGTTCCTTTCGCCCCGAGAAGCTGCATCCAGTGGCCCGGGAGCTTCTTGTGTCATGCTAGCGAAGACAGGCCTGTTCTCGTTGGCACCTTCATCTCGCTCGGCGCCGTTGCTTTGTCTGACACCGTTCTCGCCTTCGAATCCGAATTGATCTAGGTTATCGTCACGCTCCCCTTCGGACTCGGAGCTGCTACTATAGCTGCCGTCGGAGGGTTCATCGGAGCTCTCGTCGTCCTCGCCATCGCCATCGCCATCGCCATTGCTGTCTTCATCCCTTGTCTCGGGATCTCCAAAAGTAATGCCGCGCTCCTCGAACAGCTCAATCTGTAGATTGACCAGAAACATCTCCCGCTCACCGTCTGGGAGCGCCGCGAACATTGCGCGAAAGTCAGCGTCGACGTGTTGCAGGACTGGGTGGAATTCGTCGAGATTTTCACCCTCGTCCCCCTCTTCGTTATGCTCATCATCTGATTCACCGTCATCCGCATGGTCTGCCCGAGCCTGCTCGCTGCGTGTGCGTCCCTCTCGATTGCGGCCCGTGGTTCGATGATAGCCGTCCTGATTGTAGCCATCCTCATCGTAGACTGCCGGACCGTAAGGAGGGCAACCATGCGTACCCGGCCAGTCTTTGCCACAAATGTAGCAGAATGAGCAACCACATTTACATCTGTACATGGTCAGCACGCATCGACAATATCTAAATATCTCTACTTACGTTATATGGTTGCAAGCCTCAGCTAGTTCGACCGTTGAAGCACAGGTTGGACACTCCTGGAAGCCTTTCTCTGTGGCTGTCTGCTTGAACCTCTTGTAATCTTCGTTCTGCTCACAAGTGTGGCTGTCAGCTCCGTCTATCAGCGTCTTGCATGTCATGCAAGTCAGTTTGCCGCACGACTCTTCCTGACAGACAGCATAGCTGATGTTGGTAGATGGGTCCTTCGCATGTGCAGCTGGGTTGAGGAATTTTGAGCAAGCAGGGTTGGCGCAGTAGACACGGTACCTATACTCGTTAGCACGGAGCTGCAAATCTAACAAGTTATGACTTACTTAGCCAGCACAGAGTACTCTCCTTGCGCTTTCAGTTGGAAGTTCCATGCCACATCGAAGGGTATGTGAGCTTCATACACATCGAGAAGGAAGAGCTGACCACAGCACTTGGGAGGGTAAAGACTTTCGTTCTCGGTCGCGCGTTCAAAGAAGCTGGCCACGTCGTCCGTACATACCCAGTGTCGTTGACACGGTGCTTCGAGAAGTTTCTCGCTGCTGGTCTCTTCACCTCCGCAAATAACACAGGTCTTTGTCATGTTGAGATAGCTGAGGGTAAGTGGTACAGTTAGATCGGGGCGTACTGTAACATTCGTCGTGCGACGATAGAGCGTCTAGGTGGTGGATGGTTGTAGAGACGGTAGCTGGCGAGTAATATTTAACTTGCAGCTCAAGATGTGACGCAATTTGTGCAAACGAGCGTGCGATTTCACTTTGGTTCAGGGTTCAGGGTCGGTGGTGAATCGTACTGCGATGCGGCAGTCACAGCCGTCAGATCACCACCACCACCACTTGGAGATGTTACGAACTTGTAGAAGAGACAATCAGTGTCTTCACACTGAAGAGCGTTTGCGACTCCCCTGTCACTCTGGCTGAGAGCGAAGCCCAGAGATCTTTGTGCGCGGCAGGTTCGGTAGGGCGGGCAAGCGACAAGGAGGGCGGTGTAAAGTGAGGAAGACTATCACAGCAACATGTACAGAGAGACATCTTAAAAACAAGAAAAATATCTGAGGTTAAGTTGCCTTAGGAGATGTGAGGCTGTCTGTGCACGCAGGCAACCACGCCTGTTGGCAGGGATCAACTCAGACATGGCGAAATAGCAAGCGGCAGCCTTGGACATTGAGGCAGGAACACTGGATACACCACACTAGGAAGTACATGGTGGCTGGTAACGAAGGCGCGATAATGAGACCCGATGTAAGGAAACAAAGACTAGATTTATTTTATATGATCTGATTGGCTCCATGAGGGAAGGAGCCAATAACATATGGTCCACAAACTTGAGGCATGGATATCGAGTTGAGAACGACGCTTCAATTACAGATCTAAATAGGGTATCATAGAAGTAAACGCAAATGCGAGCGCAACAGCGTCAAGCAGCCATCCGTCCACCTGCCCAGAACCCACCCAACCACATCACCCCCCAAATCGGCTGTGCAAAAGCCCTTAACACTGCAGGCCCAGGACAAGTTCCAGTCAGTCCCCAACCTATTCCAAATGCTGCTGCACCAGCCACAAACTTGAGATCTACATCCTTGATTGTCTTGGTCGGGAGCTCAAACTTCTGCGCGAAAATTGGCGGCTCAGCAAAGCCCTTGCGCTGTATGGTAATGAGGTTGGATAGCACGCCGAAGAGAATGATGAGGGCGAGAGATGGGTCCCAGGCGTGCATGACTGGAAACGAGAGGAATGATGTAACTTTTGCGGGGTGGGCCATGCCGGAGATATGTAGGCCAAGGGCAAAGAGGAGACCGCTGAAGAACTGTGACGCTGTGCGGGCGGCGCCTTGACTGTCTGAAGTCTTATCAGGAGCTATAGGTGTAGACGTCGCTTCTGCGATTATTTTTGGTATCGTTCGAGCGGCGAGAGTTGCGCTGCTGGCGAGCAGCACGAGCGACACGGCCGTTGCTGCCGAAGGGAGGACAGGAGTATAACACGCTACGTCACCAGGACATGCGTCGGTGTAGAGACTGGGATGCACCAGGTGATGTGTGACCAGTGCCATCGTGAAGAAGGTCGCTGTAGCTACGGTGGAACGTCCACTCAGTCGTGGTAGTCCGCAAAGCATGTGTCCGGATGTACAGCCATTAGAACTCTACATCTGGTTAGTCATACCATAACATCTTGAACAGGACTACGTACCTTTGTTCCCCAACCTATCAAGGCTGCAACACTTGCTGTGAAGAAGGCAGTTTGCACTGTGACTGGCATCGAAGGAAACCTCGTCAACACCTCCGGCACCAAGGAGCTAAGCAACGGATAGCTCGATGCCATACCCGCAAAGAGGGCAGCGACCTCGACGGTCGGCGCAGTCATGACCCGCCTCAGCAGACCCGAGAGACCCAAGACGTTGCCATTTTGATAGAGGAGGTTGCTGGTAGCTTGGTGCAGTAGCACAGCGCCAATCGAAGTCTCAACGGGAGTAAACATTGGGATTATCTCTTAGTCTTCAGACTACCAAAGAGCAACAGAATCGTTGGAACCAGACAAAGGAAGAACGTGGATGACAGGTGAAAGAAATACACAAGAGGTGCCCAACATGGTAGATTTGACGAAGACATGCTTTTCACCACGTGCTCACATGTATCACCCTTACTGAAGTCGGGAGCCATCTCTTACACTCCTCGCCGGGCGACCCTTTTAGGCTCGCCGCCGCCAATCGCAGTATCCTTTACGTCCCTAGTCGGCGAACTTGGATGGGATGTGCAATTTGACCCGCACAGAACAGGCCGGGGAGCATGAGAATAGTTAGTGCAACCATGATACGCTCTCTAATAAGTCTAGCTGGCGCTCTGAGCATTGATCGCGCGTGGTGGCGTCGTCAAGCGAGACGTCGGCGACGCTGGGCTGTTGGAGGAGGGCATTGTACGCGACATCCACAAGGCTGGTGACTGGCTTGGTGCTGTCGCCGTTCTGTAAGGCCTCGCGCAGCGTCTCATGTGCGAAGATCGCATGATTGTGGAGCACCTCCTATACCTTCGTAGAGGATGTGTTATCTACATGTCGCCGACTGCACAGAAACGGCGACGCCACGGACCAGAATTCGCAGCACCTACGCTACCCGCAGGCAATAATTGTGGGTGCCGGCGAATCAATGGAATGGGCTCCGGAGACTGTGTGTCGGTGGTCTGGAAGAGCTGGAGTTTGGTTCTAAAAACAAACCCTGATTTGCGGAGCGGCTTCTTGTATATAGACACCGGACAACGGTATTATCTCCTCCACACCTGAAAGCAAGGGTTCAGCCTGCAGTTGACATTTAGTGATTCTCTGGAGGTAAAACTGTCCGTCGAAGAACCCCTGACTCACTCTTGACCGTCAATTTCGGCACCTTCGGGTCGACTGGAGTTCACGTCGCCGACTACCAGGATACTTCGGCGTAGCAGAGACAGCTATGCACCGCGCAGATATGCCACGCAGATCCGTCACGCAGATCCATCGCATATGTAGATGCATTGTACAGCACATTCTGCGCGAACCTGACAGCATGTCTTCGTCTCACGCCGGAGAAAAGCAAACGTCGTGCAACGACCGCTTGCTCGCGTGGCAGCCCAGCGCTGTTACACAAGCCATCGTTCGGCGAGCTTATGCGTGAGAATCGAATGATTTTCGCAGCGGGCACGTCTGCACGGCGATAACAGGGCATGACGCGCGTTTCGACAAAGTTTGACTTGAGGCAGAAACCCTATGCTGATCGATTCAATGACCGTAATATTCGTACATCGTGAAAAAAGTGCCCTGGATATCCCCCGTACATGCATGTGTTTCCCCAACGCCGTGAGCCAGTGCCATACCTTGGTTGGCTCCTGTAGTCCACCGGTGCAAGCTAAGAATGCCCATGAAAATTAGTGTAGATGTATTATTGTGCCCTGTTCAAGGAACAACTGTTTAGTCGCTCCTCAACATGCTCTCCACGAGATCACCCAATGGTCCCCAGAAGTCCTTGCTCCCGTTGGCCAAGCCATGCTCATCGATGAACAGCACATAGTGCTTGAAGCTAGTGTTGAGATGGGGCTCCAGACCAAGCTCGATGATGACAGGATAGTGGTGGCAGTAGATGTGCGCATAGACGCGATACAAACGCTTGAACATGTTGCGGATGAGCGAAGGGAAGGTCTTTGGGAATGGTACGCCGATACGGCTCGGGAACATCTGTTCGTTGTCCACGTTGGATTGTACCCATGCCATCAAATGCTCAATGTACTCAGGTGCAGGCATCTTGGTGGGTCGCTTGTAGTTCTCGTTGTCTTGCCAGAGGTATTCGAATCTGAGCGGATTAGATGGTGGTCACAAGGAGAGTATCACAACCTACTCATCTGTTGCCTTCATCTCAGGGCAGCTCTGCGGCGAGCAGAATTCCGTGATTGACCCGTAGAGCAGGTTGATCTGGTTGTAGAAGTCGACGACTACAATACATGTCAGCCACAGTACTGTGATTATGCTTGTATCCTTACTGTTGACGGCCAGCCATTCATCCTTGTCTTCGCCCTCTGGAAGCTTGACAGCCTTCCTCAGGCTGCCACTACCGAGTGTCGCCTCTGCATACTGCTTCAACTGCCAGCTGCTTGTGCCTCGATTCGATTTCTGTGGTTTGAACGGTGCACGAGTGCGCGGGTTACTAATAAGAGAAGAAAGTAAGCGAGGGCTCGCAAAACAACCGTTATTGTGTGGCGGATTGGGTAATGCTCTAGGAATCGCATTCAGATTACTGCGGTCCTTCGGAGCAAGGTATTGCTGTCCAGAGCCCAAAGCCGCAGTGTATGTGGCGTTATTCGTGATAGGCGCATTGCCTCCAGGTATCAGACTGTACGCGTGTTCGGCCGGCGGGCGCATAGGACTGTCTGGGTGAAAGGACTGTTTGACAGATCGTTTTAGTGATTGCTGGACTTGTGCATTTGGCAGCCGATCTTCAGCGAGCGCTTTAGTAAGCGCATTGCCAGACTGCGGCAGCCGTAATGCTTCTCCTAGCCTCTGTAAAGGACTCTTGTACGTCTCTCTGGGCATCGCGAGGCTCGAGAGCACGTCCTTTTCGCTGTACGAAACCGGATCTTGAATCCATATCCCGCCAGCAATACCTCGCTCCTGGTAGTTGAAGAGATCCATCCGGAGGTTCATGCAGCTCTGGCTCTGGACGAAGGTGGATATAGGGGAGATGGGCTTGGGCTTTGCGGGGAACTGAATACTTGACGGGGAAGAGACGAACATTGTGGTTATGAAGCCTGACATGATGTTTGCGCATGTATCGTGAGGTATATAGGCCGGTAGTGTCGTGTGCCGTCTGTCATCACATTCCAGTGGTCAGCCAGGAGACAACGCGGGGTAGAGCAGCAAGAATGCGACTACTTACGGTTTCCGATCGGTGTTGATTCAACTGCGCAGAAGAAGTGAGAGTCGAAGGAATTGTCTGTGAAAGAAAGGACGAAGAAAACGGCGTTGTGTTGTGCACCAGAGTGATGCTGGTCTGGATTGTTTTGGTGTTTGGACCCTTCGATAATCCAATCTCCATCGCGACTGCTGGGCACTCGGACCAATGACGCAAGCACGTGGAGCTTGATCGCAACCAGGACACACTGTCCTGCATGTTCAACGTTGCACAATGCGTGAGAAATAGCTTTTTCAAGGGATATTTCATGATTTGAAATCTAATCTAGGGCTCTAGGATACACAGAGTGCTGCGAATTAAAGTTGTTGTGGCTCGGTGAAACAACGCCATGCTTGCGCCGAAGCGGATCATTTGCTGAAGTACTCGTCCTGCTCGAAGTAGTCCTGGCGCTCCTTGTGCCCATTGGACTTTGCCTTTGACCCTTGTCGCCCCCTCGGTCGCTCGTCTGTGCCATCCACCAAGGTTTCGAATTCGTCCGGCTCGTAATCTTGCCTGCCAGTCCTCACGCGCTCAAGCTGGCCACTGACATAATGGTTGAATCTGTCCTGGATCTCCTTCTTGGCCTTGATCTCCTCCTCATCAAGATAGCCGACCGAGTTCTTCCGTCTGATCGGACTGACCGGATCCTCTTCGTCGCCGTTGACACTAGTCTCGTAATCGCTACGGAATCCAATACTGCGCGTTGTCGACGATCTGCGGAGCGTCGATGGTTTCTTCGGTCGAGGTCCACTGCTGAGCACATCATCAAAGTAGTGCGCCGCGGCAGCAGTTGGCGTGCGTGGTGTTTGAGGGAGTCGACATGTCATGCTGCGGATTGTCAGTCGAAGTCTGTTGTTAGAGAACAAGTGGACTTACCCAGTGTCGTGAATCATCTTGGCAATCAAGCCGGTCCAGCCGCATTGATGGCTCGATCCCAAGCCACGTCCAGTGTCGCCATCGAAGAATTCGTGGTACCACATGTAATCCTTCCAATTTGGATCATAGTCCAGCATCTCGTTGCCATCGTTGATGGCCCTTCTACCGTCATCACCACGAGCAAACAAATGCTGGAGACGATGCTGGATTTCTTCGGCAACATGGCCAAGGTGCATATAATCACCAGAGCCCACAGGGCATTCAACCTTCAAGTTGCTGCCGTAGTACAAATGAAATCGCTGGCAAGATTCAATAAGAAGGAAATTGACTGCTAGCCAGATGGGACCACGCCAATTACTGTTGCCGCCGAAGAGGCCACTGTCTGAATCACCTGGGAGGTAGCTGACTTGGTATCGTTGACCGTTCACGTCCATGGAATACGGATGGTCCTTGTGGTACTTTGACAGCGATCGAATTCCGTGATCGGCGAAAAACTCGTCCTCGTCGAGCATGCGCTGCATGATACGTTTGAGACGGTCTTCACTGACAAGGGACAATAGGATGCGGTCCCCCTGGCCACGCTTCTTCATCGATGCAATGTTGCGTTGAGCCGTTTCTGGGCGGTTGTGAATGAACCACTCTACTCGCTTCTTGAAATTGGGCAGTCTGTTGACAACTTCCGGCTCCAAGGTCAGTGTGGCATAGAGTGGGATGAGACCGACGAGAGAGCGAACAGGCATCTGATGGGACCAGGGACCGCCCCACGAGATGGCGTCGTAGTAGAATCCGTCTTCTTCGTTCCATAGGGGTTTCGACTCGCCACCCGTGCGATACTGCATGGCGTCGCTGATCATGATGAAGTGCTCGAAGAACTTGGATGCCATGTCTTCGTAGATACGACGACGTTTGGCAAGCTCCAAGCAGATGTTCAGCATGTTCAAGCAATAGAACCCCATCCAGCCAGTGCTGTCGGCCTGCTCAAGGACACCGCCGGTAGGCAGGGGATCGGATCGGTTGAAGATACCAATGTTGTCAAGTCCCAGGAAACCACCCTCGAAGATGTTCTTGCCATCGGCATCTTTACGGTTGACCCACCATGTGAAGTTTAACAACAATTTCTGGAATACGCGTTCGAGACAGTCAAAATCCTCACGGCCGTACATCTTGCGCTCAATTTTGAAGACTCGGAAGAGTGCCCAAGCGTGGACCGGAGGATTGACATCGCCGAAGTTCCACTCATACGCTGGCAGTTGACCATTAGGATGCATGTACCACTCGCGAGTAAACAGATCCAGCTGCTTCTTCGCGAATTCGGGATCAATCATGGCCAGAGGAATGCAGTGGAAGGCACTGTCCCAGGCTGCAAAGAAGGGGTACTCCCAAGAATCCGGCATGGACAGGATGTCGTCGAGATGCATGTGCTTCCATTCCTTGTTTCGAATGGCTTTCCTGTCGGGAGGCGGTGGTGGCATGTTTGGATCACCATTGGCCCACTGATCCCAGATGAAATGGTAGTACTGTTTACACCACAGCATACCAGAAAATGCTTGGCGCTGGATGTTGCGCAGATCATCGGCCATCGGAAGGGGGCTGATGCGATAGTAAAACTCATCAGCCTCAGCGCGTCGCTGCTCCATGACATCGTCAAAGAGCTCTTCGTCGAGGAAGCCCTCGTTCTTTGTTGACAGCCTGAAACGTACGACGGCGCATTCGCCAGGAGGAACGCCGCCCTCTTCATCGAAAGCATACCAGGCCGCGCACTTGGTACCAACATTGTCAGGGTTCACGGCATCAGTATTCTCGTTCACGATACGCTCGTGAATACCGTCCTTCACGAAGGCAGTTTTGTTCTCGACCTTCCACAACTTTTTGTAATTGGTGTCGTTGTCGGTAAATAATAGCTCGGGCTGAATATCATCGCCGCTCGTTCCGACACCGGGAGAGGGCGAGAGTTGGAAGAAACGATCGCCCAGCTTGTGGTGGCTCGTCTGAGCTGTGGTTGCACCAACCTTCCTAATCGAAGGCTTATTCTTGATATCCTCATGCCCCCAGGCCCAGGTATTCCTGAAGAACACGTGAGGTACGATGTGGAGAGGTGCGGCCTCTGGACCGCGGTTGTATGCGGTGACTCGGAACAGCAGTTCGTCCGGGTTGTCTGCCTCCTTCGCGGTCTCGATGAAACAGTCAAAGTAGCGGTCATCATCAAAAATGCCGGTGTCGACAATGTTGTATTCCTTCTCAAGCCTGTTACGCTTCGCGTTTTCATTGATAAGGTCCTGGTATGGGAACTTGCGCTGAGGCAGCTTGTAGAGAAACTTCATGTACGAGTGCTGGCACCATGTTAGCAGAGCAACGCAATGGTGAGCGGAGACATACGGTCGGGGTATTGTCAAGATGGAAATGGGCCTCTTTGAGCGACTCGCCGTGATTACCCTGAGGGTTGGACAGGCCAAAGAGGCGCTCCTTCAGGAAGTCGCTGTCAGAGTCAGTACGTTCGCGATACTGACTGTCGGTGTGGACTTACTCCTCTCCGTTCCAGAAAGCAAAGGTGATGTTCTGATAACCATGCGTATCAGAGACACCAGCAATGCCATCTTCGCCCCAGCGGAAGGCGCGTGATCGAGCCATGTCGTGCGTGAAGTCTGAAGATAGTCAGTAGAAGCAATTGGGAGCGAAATGTGGTGAACATACGGCTCCACGCATCTCCATCGTGGCTGTAAAGGTTGTTAGCAATGCAGAGCGTCAGTGGCCTTCGGAGCGCTTACGAGTAATCTTCGCGGACTAAGACGTGTTAGCAGAAGTCCTACAAGCCGGAGTTGAGATGGAAGCTGACCTGTAGCCCACTGCCTTTCAGCAACATACGGCCCCCATCGCTTCCAGTAAGCAGTGCGCTCGCGGTCTTGCTTGAGACGTTTCTCCTCTTCGCAAAGGTACTCTTGATTCTCAATGAGAACCATAGTGAATGTGTGCTGGGTGAGGTGGAAAGGCTATCGAGGTGAATGGCAATGTATGAAAGGTGCGGCTCGGCGCGATAGGCGGTGTCGGTGTGGATACGCAGGCAGTTGGGCGAGCGGCTATGCAGCCAAACTGTGCAAGGATATAAGTAGAGACACGAAGAATAGGGCAATGCAAGCCAGAATTGTTGCGAGGTAGTCAGAGAGAACACTCTCGATGCTCGAAATTGTGTTTGGAGGAGGAGACAGGTCAACAACACGCGCAAGAGATTTTGAAAACGGCGCGGACATGTCCTTCCTGCCGCAGCACCAAATTCCTCCTGCATGCAGGAACTCGCGAACGGAGTTCCACCATCGTCATTGGCCCGTGCTACACGGGTCGTCCTTCTCGACCATGCTGCAGCTGGGCAAGCGTTATAGAGTCCAGACCCGGACAAGAGCCTCCATCACAGGCATCACAGGCATCACGACTCGCAACGGCTTCTGTCGCATCTCGTGTGAGCCTGTCCGCGAATCTCTGCGCTGCTGTCAGTCACACTGGCGTTTTGCTGAACTGTTGAGCGCGCTTGTCGCGAAAGGAACCATGACGTTCTGGCCGGACGCAGTAGCCTTTCCGAAGGTCCACCCACCCGCGGCAAGCTCTGATGGGGTGTGGAGATTCATGGAGCTGAGACAGCACATCCATGCACTAGAGAGGCCAATTGAGATAGGGACAGCTCATAATCCCATGTGTAGTATCTGCTACGATAACCCGTAATTCCACCATCCCAAACGCGGAGCTGAGGATCCAGTACTTTGCTACGTGCTGCAACTTCACTCGCCGGCGCCTCTTCTATCCAGTACTTGCGGTCAGCTTGTCACATGCAGACAATCACAAAGCCGTCGATTGAATTGCGAGACACCTCTACGCAGTGAACACTCGGCCATTAACGGTGTACAACTTTGGGGTACGACCTTGAATCAAGGATTTCGTGTCGGTGGAGCTGCTTGGTCTTTGCCAGATCGGGCTGTCCTCACAAGTCGCGAGACGCCTGCTCACATGACTTAGTGTCGAGGGCCAAAGTGATAGTATCCGTTCTTCATTATATTTATTACGACGACACTAACTTACAGCTTGGAACTAACACCCCTGAGAGTATCTCAGTAGGTGCATCCCGAACAACACAAACTACTTACAAGTGCTTGTGGAAGAAGTCCAAGACCAGCTTGTAGCCCCGCTCATATTCCTTCTTGACTTTGTCCTGCGAGAGATCTCCACGCGCGGCCATCCAGCCGTGGACCTGGTCAGGGAACCACTCGACAACGTTAGGAGTCTTAACGCCCTTTTGCCACGCCTCGACGTCATCCTTGGGCTCCTGAAAGTGATATCAGTAAAATTCAATATCCAGCAGCAACACTGTAGACCTACATCGCCAGATGGAAGCATGATATAAGGAATAGTAATTCCAGGTGCGTCGTCCTTGGCAACCATAGCCGGGTGACAGGCTGCTGCGGCCTTGAACTTGGTGTTCTCTTGTGACGAAAGGTTGACAATCTTTCCACCCCAGCAGAAGCCAATGATGGCCCACTTCTCGATACCCTTGCTCTTGCTGAGTTCATCGACAATCTTGGGGATACGCGGTAGTGTCTTCGGCGGTGCAGCCTGTGTCTGGAAGAATTCGCCGAGCTTCTTCTCCTTATCCTTGTTGTCCGGGGGGTACCAGGAGATGTCTGCTGGCTTACCCTCGAAAAAGTCGGGCATGAAAACCTGATATTGCTGCTCCTTATCTGTATAGGCGAGGATATCGGCGCCTTGCAAAGTCTGAGGGAAGAAGCCGAAAATGTCGTAAACGATGAGGATCCCGGTCTTCGCATCCTTGGATCCGGTTGCATCTTCACGAAGTTTTAGTACGGAATGAAGAAACGAAATGAAATGGATAAGGAACATACATGTCTTCAAGCCATCGGCCTGGATCCAATCGCCCTTCTCCTTGTAGGTACCACTAGTGACAGCGGGCGTGTTGCAGCAGGCCTGCGACTGCGTGCTTTCAGTCGACATCTTCGCTGTTCGTATTGGTTTGTGCAGGGCCGGTGTAGCTACTGGTGAGTTTGTGTGCGCGGTTGAGGTGTGTATCAGCTTTGAAACCACTGGTCGAGAAGCCGCTTTGCAGATTGATGAACGAGAAGCTGACGTAGCTCGTGCAACTGCTCGCATTATATGGTGGGGAAGTATTTGTCAGGGTACTTAGATGCATCTGTGGAGCTTTGCCATTCGGAGCTACCCCGCCGCTATGATGTCACGGCAGACGAGTTAGATCTATGATCAGAGCAGGCGTGCGAAACGATCGCAGATATGTGCTTTTATTCCCGGATGGGGCTCTGTATAAATCAGTACTCGGCGTGTAAAAGACAACACCACGATTGGAGGCTGAATCGCCCTTGCATGGTGTCGTGGAGCTGAAGGCCTACTTGAACGCGCTAACTCAGGGCTCGAAAGCACGTGTATTTTGACTCTCTTGTAGTCGCGACACATGGTTAAGACATTCACTTAGTCCGACAGCCGGGATTCAAGATGCCTCGCATGGTGGCCAGTTCTACTTCTATATAGCTGTAGCTCTTTCTCTATGCATCTAGGTTCAGCCGCTCTAGCAGACGATCAATCTTACCCAGCAAGATCTGGTAATTTTGGGCGTCCTGCAAGAATTCGTCACCCACAGGCTCACCGTCAAGGGTTCGGATAGCTCCAGCTGCAATCTGTTTCTCGACAGGGACAGCCTCGTAGCTCTCTTGCTTCTCGTTCTCCAGGTACAACTCGTCCACGGGAAGGCCAAGATCCTTCTCTGCGAGTTTGATGGCAGCGTCCTCATTCATCATCTCATCTAGCCCGCTATCCTCAAATCGAAGCCTAAAGCGCTCTGACAAGTAGTACCGGATATCGTCAATCAGTTCGACTGTGTCTGTCTCCTGACGCGCCTTGACCCTATTTGCAGACTCCTGGACAATCTGCGCAAACTCAGGCTCGTCGATGTAGTACTCGAGCCGGTAGGCAATATATCGTGCTGCAAACTCTTCCAAGCGCTGCACTTTTGTTTCCCAGCCCGCTTGGAGAACTTCGTAGATATCAATCACCTCATCTGCGTCGGTTTTGCCTCGAGGGTTATCCGACTCTACGACCGATGCAGAGCCATTGCCCAAAGCTGAGATGATAATCGCAGCACGCTGCTTCAACTTGTCGATGAATAGCATATCTGCTGCAAAGAGTACGTCAATGGCGATGTCGAGACCAAAGTCGGCGCGTTCGGTGTACATGAAAGTCAGGATTGTCTCAAGAACTGCGGGTGAGCAGTCGACAGTGACGATTTGAAGATGCGGTGTTTCTTGTGCCTCCTTGAACTCCGAGCCGAACATGGTCAAGAAGTACTCTGATCGCAACAGCATCGCGCGGTGCGCAGGGTATACGGTCGACTTTCGGGGTTTGCGCTGCCGTGACGGAGATCTTGACTGCCTGGGACCAACAGGGAGGCCATTGGATGGTCCGTTGGTATTCCTACTAGCAGAGGTGGTTGTGCCAGGCTCCTCCCGCTGTTCATCATCATCTGCGCGCAATAAGATATCGGCGAAGATAGAATTGTCACGATCCCACTTGATGTTTCCAACTTTTCCCGTGTCGACGACCCTTTTGTGTTTCAAGATGTTGTTCTGGAACCAGTCATTCATCTGATCTCGTCCTCTCGCTAGTTCGTCTGCTCTTCGTTGCCGCAATCGCCTTCGATCCTCGATTTCTGTAACGTCCTCGAACAGCCTTTCAATTTCCAATTGTTTGCCAATCTTGTCAATGCCATTGAGAACCACAAGCTCCTGTTCGTCACCAAGTCCCATCAATGCACGCCGTATGGACACCTCCTGGAAGTACAGGTACTGTAGGGCCAGACCAAGTGACTCTGCAGGTATCTTGTCCGGTAGCTTCCATGCCGCTGTATTCGGCGCCGCTGCCAGCTTCCTAGCAAAGTAGGGTGACCTTGCGGCGAGCAAGAACTTGTGCAGGTGGAAGCTCTGATCGAAGGCTGTGATTGTGATGTCGGCAGTCTTTGGTGATGATCGTGTGAGGAGGGAGGTGATATGCGCCGCAAGGGGTTGCAGGGGATTCGTTGATTTCTGGTAATCGTAAGACAGCAGTAGGTTTCGTATCCGATCGTTCAACGCGTTGTATAAACATCGCTCGCCCTGGAACGTGTCTCGCTCACAGAGCGCACCGTTCTCGAGCAGCAACCGTATCACTTCATAGTGGCCGCACAGGCTGGCCTTGAACAGTCAGTGCATTGTGAAAGCCACGATCTGTTCCAAGCTTACAAGAATCAAGGGCGTGTAGTCATATTTGTCTCGTGCGTTGATGTTCACGCCCTTTGAGATCATCTCCTGGCAGACCTTCTCGTCACCCCGCCGGCACGCCTCGCAGAATAGGCGAAAGTCGTCGCTCAGGTCCAGCGGGTTCTCCTCCTTCAGCTGCCCAGACGAGATGGCCTGCGCCTCGGTCGCGAGGGCTGCCTCGAGCTCGTGTTTCTTCTTGACGTCCATCGTGGCGATTGCGAGAGGTTGCCCGCAGTCGCACCCAATGCTGGTCACATCTTTTGAACGGTGGCGTCAGAGCCTCGGTGGTAAGGCGGCGAAGTGGATCCCCGCAGCCTCGTGCATGGACGGCCGTTTCTGTGCCAACCCGCTCCTGCCAAACGCGGCTAAACAATCAAAGAGCACGTCTGCGTGTCTGCCCGCAACACCGCATACCTCGACGCCCTACTAACGCCGCAGCATCCCACCCCCGATATAGATTTCGTTGCATGTATACCGCGCAATAGTCATACGCTGCCAGTATGCCAGAAGACGACAAGTACGACGTCCTGGAGAAGATTGGTGCGTGCATCGCCGCGAACATGGGACCATGTCTTGGATCTGGAATGGTACACTAACGGCCACGACAGGACATGGCTCCTTTGGAATCATCAGAAAAGTCAAGCGCAAGTCCGATGGCTACATCCTCTGTCGCAAGGAGATCAGCTACTGCAAGATGTCGCAGAAGGAGCGCGAGCAGCTGCAGGCCGAGCTGTCCATCCTCAAGGAATTGCGCCATCCCAATATCGTTGCCTACTTCGAGCGCGACCATATCAAAGCGAGCCAGGACCTGCATCTGTACATGGAATACTGCGGCAATGGAGACCTTGGACGCACCATCCGCGAGCTGAAGAATAAGAACTTGATGTGCGAGGAGGAATTCGTCTGGAGCATCTTCAGCCAGATCATCAGTGCCCTGTACCGCTGCCACTACGGTGAAGACCCGCCCGCTGCTGGCCGCAATGTCATGGGACTGGCTGCGAACGCGAAGCCCTCTCGCGACGCGCGCTCGAGGCCCATGATATTGCACCGCGACTTGAAGCCGGAAAACAGTGCGTGGGCCCTGATGGCGTGCTAGTCACGGCCGTCTGTTGCTGTGTGCTAACAACAACAACAGTATTTCTAGGCGACGACAACTCGGTCAAGCTCGGTGACTTCGGTTTGTCCAAGATCCTCCAGTCACACGACTTCGCGTCCACATATGTCGGTACCCCCTTCTACATGTCGCCGGAGATCTGTAAGGCGGAGCAGTACGGCCCTCACTCGGATATCTGGGCGCTGGGCTGCATAATATACGAGATGTGCGCGAAGCAACCACCGTTCAACGCCAAGACACATTTCGACCTCATTCAAAAGATTAAATCTGGTCGCTACCCCGACATACCAGCATGCTATTCCGCCGAACTACGCAAAGTCATCGCGAGTTGCTTGCAGGTCACCCCTGACCATCGACCGGACACCGCTGCACTCCTGAACTTGCCCATTGTAAAGTTGATGCGGAAGGAGGCCGAAGTTGTGAAGCTTGGGCAGGACTTGAAAGAGCAGAGGAGACTGGCAGCACACAGGGAACAAGAGGCAGCCAACACCATCGAACACATGCGTAAAGAGATTGACGACCAGCTGCGTCGGGAGTGGGAAGTCAAAGCACGGTTGGAGATTGAGCGTCAGGTCAAACTCCAGACGGAGGAGCGTGTTCAGAAAGAGCTAGCTCACCTACAAGCTGAGTTCGAAAAAGAGGTCCAGAAGCGTGTAAAGGAGGCCCTGAAAAAGCACCCCAAGCGTTTCAGTACATCGCCGAAACTCGCGCCGCGATCGAACACCCCAGTCATGCAGCCGGCTGCCGAGCAGGAGCTGCTCTTCCCTGCCGATGCTGACGCGACGGTCGTTCGCGGTTCAACCAGCACGCTCGGCACCAACTCTGGATTTGGCAGTGGCACCGACATCTCTGCGTTGTCGCTCGAAGACTCTCCAGAACACCCGGAACATGTCACCATCACAGCCAAGCTCAAGCGCCCCAGCCGCGCTCCCATTTCTCGCGCACGCACAATGTTCAATACCAACGTTCCTGCGTCGCCCGTAGACGTCCAGATGGGCGAACCGTCCCCAGCACCAGCTCATCTTGCAGGCCTTTCTCTCTCGCCCCGCAAAATGGTGTCTCGTCAGAATATCTTTGCTGCTGCTAAAGATGGTGCCAAGAGATGGGAAGCTGAAGTGCCCCCTTCACCGACCGAAGAGGAATGGAATGGTGACTTTGATGACGATGACGACCTCCCCGTTCTCCCATCTCCCACGCGCGCCCGTAGTGCTAACGGCAACCGGTCCGCGAGCGACGACCCCTTCAAAGTGCTTGCCAATGCAGCGCGCCCGCTTGTCAAACCGTACAGCCGCCTTGGAAGCACACCGAATCTCGACCCTACAAGAAAGCCACGACCTGTCTCTGCAGTCCCCATCATCGCCACATCACCTAGCAGGCCGAAGTCAAAGTCCACCGAGGGGCTTTCCCCATCTCCACGAAAAACACATTTCCAGCCCACTGCAGCCTCCGCAGCACGCTCTGAGCCTGTTGTGGGCCTCAAGTCAAAGAAGGGCAATGAAGCCATTCGCATCCAGGCAATGCGCAACAACGGCGGTGTACAAGGCCGCACGTTAGTGGAGCTTCAGCAAGCAAGAGGCATCCCCGTCCAAACTATGAGTGATGACGAGGGGATCAAAAAGCGTGGCTTTGGGTACAGGAGTCCAATCAAGCTGAAGAGCAGGGAGCCTGCAGCAGTCTGGGATCCAGAAGTCGAGACAGAGATGCCCAGCCCTTTTATTGTGAGGAGCAAAAGAGTAGTGAGGTGAAGCGGTCCCCGCTCAATGATGATTAACGACGGGTAATTTTAGCATGTTTGGATACCATGGGCGCAGGGAACGGAGGCTTACTTGAATTGCATAGCCGGCCAGAGGGGTTTGGAAGGAAGAAGTTGGATTGACTTTGGTCTTTCCGTCCTATCCTTTCGTCATTTCCATTTGTTATCCATATCTGGAGGCGTTGTGTTCGGCATTTTTGTAACTTCTTTTCAGTAGGCATATTAGCATTTTTGGGCGACATCTACGATGGATGAGCGGGCGTTTGGGCTAGCATTCGGTTCGGCGGATTCGCTTCTTCGGGAAGCTTCTTATTGCAGGCCACCTCTTGTTCGCAATTTTATGACCGGTTACACTTTAAACATCATTTCGAGAGGGCTCGTGGAAGAAGGGAGAGTGCTGGCCACGCCCCACCAGTGTTAAGCTCAACCCTAGCGCCATGCAGAAGCTCAAGCTCCAAAATTTCCAACGCAACGTCACCAACCTCCAATTCGCGATACCCTCAACCGACACGATCTGCTCATGATGGCGACCGCTGCCTCTGCACATCCACCTGCTCTCACATTCCCCCGCCCCATCTTCGCCGTCGTCTCGCCCCATCCTTTCCTCCAGGCGCATCTCTCTGCCAACAAAGCCGCTCTCCGCGCCAACGGCCGCGCCGCACAGGAATTCCGCGCGCCAGGCGTCCACACAGGGAGTCTCACCCACAGCAATGGCTCTGCCGTAGTGCGACTGGGTAACACCAGCGTTGTATGCGGCGTGCGCGCTGAGGTTCTGAATGAGGAAGACACACCAGGCACATCCTCGCTCGCGGCAATAGACGCTAACGGCGACGTGGACGGCGACGAAGACGAAGACACCGAGGGCGATGAAATCGAGTACCTGCGTCTCCTCGTCCCAAACGTCGAACTCAGCACCGGCTCAACCCCCGCACATATCCCCGGCAATGCGCCCTCGACTTTCGCCCAGAGCCTGATCACCAGGATACGCACTCTGCTGCACTCGACGCGCCTGCTGCGTCCTCGCGACCTGCGTATCTCGTACACGCCCTCCACGAATCCAGAGGACCCGGACGCTGCGCCCCAGACTGAGCTGAAGGGGTATTGGGTCCTGTATTTGGATGTGTTTTTCATCAGCATCGACGGGGCTGCGTTCGACGCTGCGTGGCTGGCTATCCTCGCCGCGCTTAGAAACACAAGGCTGCCGCGCGCGTTCTTCGACGAGGAGTACGAGGGGATACTGTGCTCGGATGATCCGGCAGAGGCATCATCACTGAATTTGCGCGGTCTGCCTGTGGCGAGTTCTTTTGCGGTGTTTGAGGGCAGGGGCGAGGGCGATGGCGAGAAGGGGCAGGATTGGGTGCTGAGTGATCCCGATGCGTTTGAGGAGGGTGTATGCAGGGAGACGGTGACAGTTACAGTTGATCGGGGGTTGATCAGGCGGGTGGAGAAGACTGGCGGAGGTGTTGTGGGGAGGGAAACAATGAAGGGATTGGTCAAGAGGGCAACGGAGAGGTGGAGTGTCGTAGAGGGAGCTGTCGGTGTCAAAGCATGAGTGCTGACGGAACGTCTCAGAAGAAGCACAATCGCAACGCTGCGTTCGGTCGCAAACCATATTCTACCGTGAAGCTTGGACGACATGGATACACCACCCCTACCAGTAGACGAGCAACGATGAATATCAAGATATTACGATATACTATTTCTCCAGGGTATCCGGACGCAACGCACAAAACAAACCACTTCCCAACCCTCTTCTACCTCAGCTCACCCCTGACTCAACCCCGCCCTACCAAAATCCTGCACTGGCGTAAACTTCGTCTCCTTCTTCCACTGATCCCCCCTAACCGTCGCCTGCGCCAATTGCGAGATAAGATAGTCCCTCCCCTTAATCATCCACACCATCTGACTTGGCACCTTGAACCCATTGAACGCACCAACCCCCTTCTGAGTCCCGATCGGGCAGATCTGCTGCTCCTTGATGTTGGGCTCGTAGTGGCGATCGCCCGCGAACACGGTTCCGGACAGGTGGCGCAACAGATCTTGCTTGAGATTTGTCATGGCCACGGGGACCGCAAGTGAGAGGTCCATGACGCCACCGCGGGTGTAACTCCCCACGTCGCCGAGAGCGTAGACGCGCGGACCTGCGGATTCGTCCTCGACGCGGAGAGTCTTGGGGTTGCAGGCGAGCTTGTTGCGGTTGTCGAGCCATTCTTTTGGGAGGAAGGAGGTGTTTGGTCGCGAGCCGGTGGCGTCGATGTAGATGTCTGCTTCGATTGTTTCGCCGGTTGAGAGCTCGACGCGTGTCTTTGCGCCGGGCTCGTCAGATGCTTTGGTGGCGGAGACCACGCGTGTGTTGTATGTCACGCTGCAGCCGAGTTTCTTCAGGAAGCCTTCGGCGGTCTTGCTGATGCTTTCGCGCAGTACGGGGAGCAGCTTCTTGTCTCCGCAGATGAGAGTGACTTGGGCTTTGGGATTCTTTGGTCCTGCGCCCATGAAGCCTGGCCGCCCATTGAGGATCTCTGCAACCTCACCTGCTGTTTCGACGCCGACGGGTCCGCCGCCACCAATGATTACTGTCTTTGCAGATTTCAGCCCTTTTTGGAATGCATCGTACACGGCCTCGAGCGCGACGCGATCGGTGGCCTGCGTGAACAGCGGACTGGGAGTTGTAAAACCCGTCGCAATAACGAGCGCGGCGTAGGGAACCGTCTGCGTCTCGCCATCCACAGTCGTTACGCTGACGCTCTGGCCTGCAGCGTCGACGTGGGTAGCTGAGCCCTGGATGAACTTGAACTTCGGGAATGCGTATGTAAAGGCTGGTTCGATGGGGTAAAATATGTCATCATATGGCATCATTTGCTTGCTCACAAGCGCTCTTGGGGCAGCGAAGCGCCAGTACAAGTCCTTGGAGGGATTGACGAGGGTGACATTATACGTGATATCATCTTTCTTCGGCAACTGCGGGATGGTGTGCTTCAGAGCGTAGTGGGCAGCGCTGATGCCAGCGAAAGACCCGCCTAGAATTAGGATTGTTTCTGTGCTCATGGCTGTAAATGGTGGAGAGTTGAGAGGTCAGAAGAAAAGGAGGACAAAGGGAAAGCCAATAACACTTGCGACGCGACAAAGATAAAGTCAAGAGAGCGGCGCGCCTAAAATAAGAGCTCGCCCTAAGCTTCAGCGTGCCTCAGGACTAAGTATGGGGAGCCGAGAGTTCGGGAATCGACAAATGCAGTGCGGCTGCTGTGTGACATGCCCGTTGAGCTGTGAGAGGTCGTGAACATATTGAGCGTCACTAGGGTGCTTTCTACGCAGTCCTTGAGGTGCCGTGAGGGCGCACTTGATTGGAAGAAGCTGTGCATGCTTGTGCATCTTGTGTATCTGGTGAGTTGGTGGAGGCTGACTTCGGAAACAATGGTCGAAACCCATCAGTCTAAAACTCGTTGCCGCAACTAGTCTCGGTAGCTCCCTGCCTTAGCCGATGAGGCTGTCTCGCATCAGGCACTTGTGCCCATTGTATAGCCATGGGGTCTTTTCTTGGGCTATGTCTGTTCCCCATCGCAGAAACCACTTTTACAATTGGAAAGCCACCTGTCGATTCGATAAGCTTGCATAAATCTGCTTCTGGCCTCTGCCGGAACTAGACATTCCAGCCTTACATCTGGCCTCGAGCTCGTAAGCAAATCTACGAGGCTGTCGGTTGAATCCTGCTACATGTCGTTGTCGTGCAACGTGTGAAACTCGACCAGTTACTTCTAGATGCCGGCGAAAGTTGACATGAATGGACACCAGTGATCGCCCCTCCATGTTACAGTCAGCGTGGACGTTAGGGACATGCATATAAGCCTTGGTTGTAAGGCACAGCGCATTAAGCTCCATACAATTGACGGGAGAGCGGCCTCAACCTTAGGTGATTACGCCATGCTTGACGTGCTGAAAAGATCGTCCTCCACATGCATGAGCTTCCTTTGAAGACGTGCAGATTGTTGTTCTCGTTAAGATTAGCATTCGTAGTCCTAGCCCAACATCACATATCATCCGGTGGAAAACGGTCTTACGTGCTGGGATATTTTTCATTTCATATCTTTCATGATACGCCAGTCTGGTGTTCGCATCATTGGCCCACCGCGACTGCCCAACTCAAACGAAGCTGATGACTGCATGGGATCGGTCGTGCTACCCATGTCTAGACATCCGCAGGCCCCCACTGCATCTCTGCGCCGCGGAGCTCCAGCACACTTCGCTTCTTCGGCTACTCATCGCGAAGCAAGCTTACTCGACATCGGGCTTGTTGTCAGCCTTCTCAGCCGACTCGAAGTTGTCGCCAGCAACGAGGTCGGGAATGTCATCGTCATCCTCCTCGTCGTCCTTGCCCTCACCCTTCTCCTTCTGCATGCTCTGGTAGCTCTCGGCGAGCTTGCGCAGCGATGCGAGCGAGTCGGGACCGAGCTGGTTGAGGATACCGGGGACGAGCTCGGTCAGCTCCTTGTCCTCACCTACGCCGTAGATGGCGAAAGTGTTGGCGGGTACTGAAGCGTGAACTGTTAAGCTAGTGTTAGCACAGATGCTCTTTGACAACTCGATCTGAGGTCACTGGCAAGCTTCAAGTGCATTGGCGCAGGCGACCAGTTGCACATGACGCCTGATACAGCCCCTCTGACGCCGTTATATATGATGGAAGTGGCTGGACCCACCCTTTGGTGCGGAGAAGTGGATGACGTTGCCATCGCTCTTGAACATGTTGACCTCCTCAATAGCCTGGATGGGCTGGACGTTCAGCTTCTTGAGCGCAGCCTGGAGCTTCTTGTCGTCGGTGCCAGCGGCCCTGTGGACCTTCTTGACCTTCCTGCGGGGTGTGCCCTTGCCACTGTATTGTTCAATTAGCCCGGTGTTCCATGTTCGAAGTCCCCCAAGGTCTCAGATCTCGTGCGGACGTTGTTCGGGTGGAGTGCCCATCGATTTTCGTTGATATGTGATGATGCATAGGTGGGGTGGTCAAATTAGGAGGATGAGGTCTGCTTACCCTATTCACTCATGTTAGTCATTCCATTGTCTTTGAAGCTTCAGGCCGCGGTTCCGCTGGATCCTACAGCCCCAGATTGACAGGAATCAACATACCAATGCGCACCGACGCCTGCATGCGTGCCAGCTTGGCCTGATCCATATTTGCGGTTGTGGGGGGAGAGTGACTGTGGGAGGGTCTGCGGTCGCCGAATGGTCAGCAAAAGGTCGAGCAAAATTCGATCGCGGCGGCTTCAAGGTTTTGGGTACGGGTACGGTTCGGACTCACCTAGAATCGGCGTTTGTGAGGCAGAATTCAGCGTAGGTGTTTGCAAGACCTAGAGTCGGACAGTCGGCCGTACGCACGGGCCAACTGGCCGGCTTTCTCGATTTCACAAGAGGTGGTTGTGCGGGACTTTCTCGCTTGCTGTCGTCAGTTGCGGGGCACGACTTCAGCACCACTGAAAAGTGCACAAAAACATTCACGTCCGGGAATTCTGCACATAGGCAGTGCAGGTGCGTCTGCAGATAGATGGGACGCGCTCAGCACCCTCTGAGCTTCATCAGTATTCAGGTGTGGCAGGCGTGTGGTATCACTGTCGACAAATGTGGTAGGCCACGGAGACTAACAGAGCGCTCTTTCTAATCCGACGTTCGAACATGCAAGGCATTGATCACTTTGCACGTTCCAATCTTCCATTGGTATCATTGATGCAGTGCTGGTAGGTATAATCGCAGCCTTTATTGACTTTTTCTTGCTCCAGGCAGGCTCATCCCTCTCCATCTACAACATCGCCAATCCGACAAGACCGGCAGCGCCGAGGACCCAAGATGCAGCCTTTGCTTGTGCCGCACCTCCTGTGGTACTCGCTGTAGGGGAGGTAGCAGACCCGCTTCCAGTTCCGCTTGCACTACCGCTTTCTGTGCTTGTACCACTTGTGCCGTTGGGATTGCCAGAGATGCCCTCCTGGGTGACCGAGACACCGCTACCATTCTTGCAGTTCGAGCTGTAGTCAGACTCGGAGAGTGCTGTGTTGACCAGGTTGACATCGGTGCACTTCGCATGAGTTAGCCTTGTCAGGTGACTGTATCGCGTTTCAGAACTTACCTGGTACAAACCGCCATCGCCGTGCGCGTTTGTGATAACCTGGATGGAGGCCTTTGTGCCTTCTGTGACGTTGAGGTTTGCTGGGATGCTGACATTGCCCAAACAGAAGTCGCCGTAGCCAGCAACCTGGAATTGAGGGTGCAGAACGACGCTGAATCCATCGCCAGGGTTGTCGCCCACAGCTAGGTACACAGCTACGTTGGTCTGCTGGTGGCCCAAGTTGATCTGAATAGGCCCACCAGTGATGGGAAAGTCGGCGCGCTGCGAAGAAACCGTGTCAAACCCGCCGCAAGGGAATGTAGACTCCTTGTCTTCATCGAAGCCACGTGTGGCAGGGTATTTGAGAGTAAAGTGGGCAAGAGCAGCGGGCGCCAGCGCCAGCGCGATGATTGACTTGGACAACATGATGGTGGGTGAGAGCTGTGCAGAGGTGTTGATGGAGACAAAGCTGGCAGGCACGCGTGGAAGGAGAATAAAGCCGGAATCAGGTGAAGCTCAGGGTTGACCAAGAGCACAAGCTCTGGGCAATCTACAGTACTTATTACACAGCAGCAACAGGAACGCTCTCCGAGTGCCGTACATTCCGTCCCAGAAGTCGCGTGGCGAGCGCGTCGAGCGCCTCGACTCCAGCCCAAACACGCCCTTTGTCAGTTCGAGTAGGTGAGCAAGATCTTGCATCACTGGCGGCTTTCGCTAAGCATCAATTCCCATCACAGTACGGAGCGCTAGGACGAAGGTGCAGGAGATATGAGCAAGTTTCTTACCAAAGCGGCGGTTGGACGGCAGCCACTAGCGTGGAACAGGGGTCATATACTCACCCTAATGTAGTCCAGCCGCCGCAAATCGATGGTGTTTCGCGATAGCGGTACATCTTCACCGGATAACAGGAGACAGATCTGCGGAAACAATGGGTAGAGATGCTGGCGGACCGTTGCACATGGACGATCAAGCTTTAACTAGCGGCTGTGGCAGCGTTCTTGGGCGTGCAATGTGGACCCTGCAGCAGTACATGTAGGTATTACATTTCGAGAGAGTACAGATTCGAAGACGAGCTCCGGGCTCTTGATCTTGCACAGTTACTCATGTAAAAGGTGTATAGTGTTGTTCTCGATCGCTTGCTGAAACTGCCAATGCATCGATACTCCAGAACGCCCTTACATCGCCATGTTGGCCTGATTGAAACGACCCAAAGCCAGCTCACCAATGAAAGTGCCTGCAAGAATAGACACGAAGTAGCCGACGTTGAAAGTCATGACGGCCAACATGCTGCACCAGTGTTAGCGGCAGGTCTATCAAGTAACAGTGGCCGCGCAACTTACAGAAGATAACCAACACCAGTTGCGACCATCATCAAAGCAGCGCGTGGAAGATCAACGCTGAATCTCCAGGGCTGAACGAGCTTCACAGGCGCTGACACTATCCGGACGTCCTCCTGCATCCCGTTGCTCGTCAAGATACCAGTCATCGAACTCGAATCGTTCGCCTGCTCTGCAACTGCCTTCTCGCCAGCTACAACGACGTAGCGTCGCTTCATCGCGGCCTCCAAAGCTCTTGCCTCGAGGAAGCCCTTAGCCGTGAAGATACCGCGAAGCGTGATGGCCAGGATGATGAGAAAGATGCATGTTCCAGCATACTGTCCAGCATTTTGTGGTGACCATGCCTCTGAATAGAGCGGGGTGTTCGTCGCTGTAAAGAAAGCCATCGCCATTCCCCCGTGGCCCGAGGAGGAGCCTCCCATGTCCATTCCACCCATGTCCATGCCTGCCATTTCATCACCGTGAGCAACCATTTTGCTGTATCGAGTAGTTTGAAGAGGATGTCGGAGACTTTTTGAGACTTCGTGTGGGATGTGGGGTTTAACTGAGAGTGAGTTCCAGACTGACCTTCGTCTGTGGTGCTGGGCGTCGATCGCTTAATAGTACCAAGATGCAATGCTGAGAGGTCCACTTCGCCAGGTACGACAGACTCTAAGCATTAACGCATAAAAATTCGCAGACAGCCTGTGCGATGTTTTGCGGGCAGAAGCGCTCGAATGCGTGGGTTGTTGCGACGGTCAAGGGGTGACAAGTCCGGGCTGATGCGTGAAGTGTCGGGAATCTAAACAGGACTTGCACACACCGCCAGCTGCCGCAGAACTCATGGCGAGTGCTCGGCTTTGTAAAGGATGTAGCTGGGGACGGCCTGCATGCATGCGTCTGCCTGCGGAGGCCGTAGCGACGTTCGACGAGCCATGGAAGGAAGGAGCGACTTTGAGCATAATTAGCCCCAAAAGGCTAGTGTCTATGCTTGGTTTAAGCCACGCCCACTGCGGTGCTCCAGGACCCGACCCGCACATGAACATGCATGCATCGAGCAAGCAAGTTTGGGCACGTTCAGTAGCACGTCGCTTATGGTTGTGGTCGTGGCTGGCGGATACAGTGATGTTCTTTACCGGTTGACATACGCCACCTTCTGTGTACCGTCACTTCGGTCACTCTGACAGACATCACTTCGAAGTCAGAACTGTTTCAGCGCTTCTTCCACTTTGCTTCTTACCTCGGCAGTGCGACCTGACATGGCAGAAATTGCGACTGCGACTGCGACTGCGACTGCGACTATGCGATAGACAAGCGAAACATCGAATCTCTCCTCCATCTCAGGAAATCGCTGCGATCGGGAATCAGCACATCGTACTGGCGATTGGGAAGAAGAATTGTAACCAAAACAGTTATCGCCTTATCCGCTGACACTCCAGCATCATGAGCCACAATCATGGCGGCATGTCGATGGGCTCGACGGTGTTACCTGCCCTTCCTGAGTTCCCCAAATTTTACTATGCTGTAGTCGGAAGCGCGGTCGCCGTTGCAACATCAGTCAATGTCTACAATATTCTGTTGAGCAGACAGAGGCTACTTGCAGCCAGCAAGAAATTATCATCACCCGCGAAGCCGAAATCTTTACTCCCTTTATGGATTGCGACACTATTTGCCCTGACGCGAGAGGCATCGAACTTCTCCGTCCAGATACCTTTCAAAGGACGGTTTGTACGAATACCTACTGTCGGCCGTACCACGTTGGTTCTGCTTAATATAGCTGTCTTGCTTGTGCTCTGCTTTTACGGGCTCAATCTCACCAATCAGTTCGCGAAGGAGAGCGTTGGATTTCGATGTGGCGTGGTGACACTTGGTCAACTGCCGCTTGTCTTTCTGCTTTCTGGAAAGAATAATATCGTTGGATTCTTCATTGGTATTAGCTACGAACGCCTGAACTGGCTGCATCGATGGACAGCAAGATGCATGCTTCTAACAGCCACCATCCACATGGGCTACTTCTTTAGTGGTACGTGTTGTTCATCAGGATCTCGGTCCTTACATTGCTAACACAGTCATAGCTTGGGCTCCATACGACTATATCGGCGTACAGCTCAAGCAAAACAAGCTTGTGTGGCGTGGATTGGCCGCATGGTGCACATTGGTATGGATCAATTTCAGTTCTTCAACGCCTATTCGGGGTTGGAACTACGAACTATTCGTTGTCCAACATGTAGCCTCGTTCGCGCTACTCATTGCTTTCACGTATCTCCACGCTCCACCGGAGTTGCAAAGCTACGTTTGGGCTGCAGTGGCATTCTTTTTCTTCGATCGTGTGCTTAGGACTTTACGGCTTGTATACGCCAACATGTCCATCTTCCATCCATCACAAAACAACGATGGGGTGTTCGCTTGCAAAGCTGAGTTCACTCCGTTGGCTCACGATACCACACGAATTATTGTCAGAAATCCACCCATCAGTTGGGTCCCTGGTCAACACGTATTCTTGTCTTGCCAGGGTGTCGCTCCTCTGCAGAATCATCCGTTCACGATCGCTTCAATTCCCCAAGATGGTCATATGGAGTTCTTGGTCAAAGCGCATTCTGGGGGCACAAGACGCTTTCTCAAACACGCCCAGAAATCGCAAGGCTTAGCTGATACACCAGCAAGGTACGGCCCTGTCACGACAGATACACTGGTTTGTCACTGACAGTTCTTCAGACTAAGGACCGTCACAATTGAAGGCCCGTATGGCTGTCACAGACCACTTCGCCAGTTTGACAGTATTGTTTTTCTTGCCGGAAGCACCGGGGCCACATTCACGGTGCCACTACTTCGAGACGTTATTCAGGGATGGGAAGAAAACACAGCCTCGTCAGCCACATCTAGATTGTCGCTGTTTTCCGCAGCAAAAGGTGCAGTCACCCGTCACGTGCGCTTTATATGGGTCATCAAGAGCCGTGGCCAAGTCGAGATGTTCTCCGAGCAGCTGTCATCAGCATATGCCGATTTCCAATCTTTGCATGAGCAAACGAAGGGTATCAAGCTCGAGATGATAATATACGTGACTTGCGACGAGGCCTTCACAGAGGAGCACAAGTCTTTGCTCTCCACTCTAACTGCATCAAAGAGCACATCCGCCCCAAAAACAGCTGTGGAGCACGGTACAGTAGAGCTCAGAAACCGATCGACAGCAGGCAATGACCAAAACTTTGAAAACGAAGTAAAGGAAATTCCAAAAATCTCTTCTTGCTCGTCAGAAAAAGAGGCAAACGCATGCTGCTGCCGCACTACCATCGACGAAGCCTCCACCTCCAACCCAGCACCATGCTGCTGCTGCACGCCCACAAATGACGCAGAAAGTTCATCTCGCACCAGCACATCGTCCGCCCGCCGAACGCGCAAGGAAACCCTACTCGTGCACCCCGCGATCCAGATCTTCAGCGGCCGACCACAGACCAAGGAGATTATACGCCGCTCGCTCGAGCAGGCTCTCGGCGAGTCGGCGGTCGTAGTATGCGGGCCGCAGGGACTGGTGAGTGATGTTAAGCAGAATGTTGTTGAATTGAGTGATGAGCGTGCGGTGCACAAGGGGACGGGAGCGCAGGGTGTGTATTTGCATACGGAAAGCTTTGGGTATTGAGTGTAGTGTGTACCATGCTGGCAACTTTCCCTGTTCATATCTTCGAGGATTCTTACCGTATGCGAGCATTGTTTGGTTAATCGTATGAGCGCCTCGTTGCTGTAGGGCATCGACGTTTTAGAAATTGGCGACTACTTGGCGGAGATCAAAAGCAAAGGTGATCTGGAACCGTGGGGGGAGCCAACTGTATTTCTCTATGGCTTGCCATATCGTAAGGTCAGAGACGTAAAGTATGTGCAATACAGTTGACCTGTCGGTCAGTTCAAGGTATGCACAGCTATACATGATTCTGAAAATATGCATCATACTCGTTACTCGTTGAATCTACATCTTCGAGTCCTTGGGCCTACACGACCCAATTTAATGTCTCTTATGTCCCAACGGCAAGACTCTCTTACTTGTTCAGCTCCTCAGCTCTCTTCTTGAGCTCCTCCTTGCTCGCTGGCTCGGGCAAGTTGTCTGCGTGAACGGGTCCCTGTCTGCCTGTCAGTGCCCATCCGGCATACTGTATCCTGTCCAGTATAGATGGAGAGCTCCGTACCAGGTTGGCCTTGTGTGCGTTGGCGGAAACGGAGCCGCCACTCGTGGCCTTGTTATCCTCCTCTACAGTGTGCGTTAATGATCGCTCTGTCGCATTGGACGCTGTGCCTACGTACGGTGAAGCTCGTGTGTGGAGGCATTGGAGTCCTTAGACTCCTTTGCGACCTGGTCGGTGATGCCTGGGCTTGTTATTGAGAGAACATAATGTGTTACAACGAGTGAGGCTGATGCTTGGCTTCGAGGGTAGACGGCGGCCGAGAGAATGAGTGATAACGTGACGCTTGGAGGTGCAGGGAGACGTACTACCAGAGGTGGTCTCTTCAGCTGCGTGGACTGGCATGTTAGGTGTTCTGTTATTTGTTAGTGTTCTTGTCTAACACGTGCGTAGTGTGAGGTATTACTTGAGCTTTACTGGAGTAGCTGTGTGGTGGTGTATTCGAGGTGGTGGTCTTGCGGAATATGAAGTGTGAGTTGATTCAATACAGAAGCTTAAGTGAGGACATCATGTTTATAAAGCAGGCGCCGGTGGTGGGCAGCTCGCGCGTCAGGAGGGCTCGATTGCCGCGTGGTGACGTAGGGAGGGATGGTGAGATGGGCTTGGAAGGTGGGGCATGAGCACCTGGGCAAGTGCACGAGGCTAGCGCGGGGTATGCCCTGGAAAGTAGCTGTTATGGCTGATAGAGATTCGCAGACACTTCTGTTTTCGTAGGTCAGGTATTAATTAGGTCTAGTCGTAGGTTGCTCGTGCTTGTCTTGTAGAGCTCAGGCTGTAGTCTCGGCGTTGGACAAACATTGTGCGCAAAGCATTCGCAAACTGGGTACGGCATCTGCGAAAGATTGAGTATATTCTCAAGAAATACAAGCTACATATCCCGGTGAGGGCTTGTTATGAACGCCTTCGACGCCCAGATATTAACCAAATTTAATATAAGTCCTATGATGGGAATGCCCTCGATACCGGTGGCTATGCCCTATCGCAAACCAAAAGATACACCGTCTTGGAGGCTTGATCTGCGATGCAACTATAGAACCATCTCGGTCGCAGCATGGAATGTGAAATGTGCGTGATATGGGCTTCTACGAAACCATCCACCAAGCACCGGCGACGACAGCAACAAGGACGATGATAGTCAGAATACTGGCACCAGCCTTGTCGCCAGTGGTGACCTCGTCGAAAGTAACGGGGGTCTGAGGTACATCGGCTCCAGCGTTAGGGTCAGATGTTGAGATACCACCCCTGTCCTGTGTAGCGGGACCGGACACGGTAGGGTAAAGCAGGCCCTGGACAACCTCCAGCGCAGCCATCTGCTCGCCAACACCGAAGCTACCGTCGTTTGCACCGTTATCAATCCACCGGAGACCACAAGATGTCTGATTAGCACCTCCAATGCACTGCGCAGCAGCAGCTTTGGCCGAAGCCTGGAGAAGTGGGTCGATGTATTGTCGAGTCCAAGGAGCGATAAGGGCAGTGTATGCCATCCAGCGAGCAAGATATGCCTTGAACGATCGCTGATCAACATCACACTTGCCGTTGTTCTCGCAGGCTACTTCCGTCATGACATTATCCTTGAAGAAGACACCGGCACCATCGATAAGGCCCTTGAGACGAGTCCTCCAGAGGTCACTCTGGGTAACGTTCCACATAGCAGCGGCTCCAGCCATGTGTACACCAGCGTTGTAGGTCCATTGGATGTGGTTGATAGTAGAGCAGTTTTGGTTGTCGTCGGTACCGTCATAGAAATGGTAGTCCTGGCTCATGAGACCCACAGAGAGCTCCCACTCCCAAGCCTGCTCAGCCCAGTTTGCATATGTATCATTGCCAAGGTACTTGTAGAGGCGCGCAGCGATGTTGAAGAAGCAACCGTTGGAGATGGTGTTCTTGTAGTTGTAACCGTTGTTGAATGTGAAAATCTGCCATTTCAAGCCACCTCCACAAGTCGCATTATCCCAGCGGTCTTTTTGAGTGTTGAAGACGGCCTGGGCAAGGGCCAGCCAAGAAGGCTTTCCGTCTCCAAGGTCAGGCAGCTTGTTCTCAGCAGCACTCATGGCTGCCATTCCCCAAAAAGCCTGGTCATCGTTGCCGAGCGTCTTGGTCTGGTTGGCCGGCATAAAGGCGTTGTAGTCTCCAATCTGGTGCTCCATGGCCTGCGATGTGATGCCATTGTACTGATCATCACCGGTATAGTACCAGTAATCGATCAAAGCATTGAACATAGCACCACATTCCCACCAATAGTACGGATCCGGCAAGTTTCCAGGAGTATCGCCAACACGGTCGCCGGTGTAGTACTGACGCAGATTAACGGAAAGGGTCTTTGCGACCTGCTTGATGTTATCTACATGGGTCAGTAAGAGCCGCGCGACGTCGAGGAGCATACCAACCGGGCGAGTTGATGTCCAGTTGGATGGCGCCAACGCCGGACAGGAGCGCACTGGAGGCGCTCAGAGCCCTTAGGGCAAAGCTGAACTTCATGGCTTGCAGGCCAAAAGCGTGGTGGAGTAGATGGAGAGGGAAGATGCAGGGCGCCCAGAGTCAAGCGCCGGGCTTGGTTCGATTAAGGCCGCGCGGCGAAAGCTGGAAATGGTAGACGTAGGGGTGAAACGAGCGACAGAATCCGGGGAAAGAAAGCACCTGCGGAATTAACGCCCGGTGACGGTTGGCAAGGGACTGTACAGCTGCGCGGAGGTGGAGAAGGTCGAAAGAGAGTGGGCGCCGGGAGATGTTGGGGTGGCAGAAAGGCTGGCTCGCTCGCAGGCTCAGGGGACCGAACTGAGAGCGACGGCACCACGGATACGCAGCCAGTTGCGAGTGTCCCGGGCAAGTAACTACGCCAAGGTCGTCCGCATGCAGGCACTGGGCGCATCACACAGTAGGCGCACGCACGTGTGGCTCCCGCAATAAGCATTCCTGCTTGCTCCCCTACGGCCTACTGCGTGTGCAGAAGCCCTCGCTGCTCTGCACTGCTCGGCGCTCAATTGCCTGCCGCACGCAGCAATGCTTGGTGGGCGGCCTCAGCAGCGCTCGGGCATGTAAGACCCTGGCGATTACGAGGCCTGCTCGAGCCCAGCGCGGCCAATCTAATTTCGGCGCTCTTTGTTGCCACGCCAGCTGCTCGCATTTCGTTCGTGACCGTCGTAATGGCGGTGGCTGCGTGGCGCACGTGATTGCGTCGTCGTGGCGCAGGATTGGAACATGCTGGAGCGAGAAGAAAGAACGATAAAAGCAGTCGCATGCTCAAACTCGATGACTGCACTATTTTGCGCTCGCCCGTGTCTCTGTTACACTTCTCCGGATTCCAGAAAATCGTGGTTGTGCTGGGTTTCACGCCGCATCAGCCTCGGAGCTCTGACACACGTTGTCTGAGGATCTTGCCCTGCCCAGCAGCCACCCAGCTCCCCAGCTGCTCCGCCTCTCAACACGCCCAACCACACCACCTCCACACCCATCCTCCTAACGACTTTCACGACACCCTGCATCAACGCCCCTGTCGCACTCGTACCAAACGCATTTTCCACCCATTACAACCACCATGGCCGACCGCGAGCAGCCCTACGACCCGTACATCCCTTCCGGCGGCGCCGGCGGCCAGCAGGGCGCTGGAGGCCAGAATGGCAACGTGCGCACTGCCGCTCTCCAGGCGGTACGTTACCACCACGCACCCTTCAGAGCGCAGAGAACGTCTGCAGCCAGAGCAGCGTAGTGTTGCAGAGCGGGCAGGTGCAGCAGCCTGGGAGTCGTGCTCGATCAGCTAGCCTTGCAGCTGCAGAGACATGACATCAGCTCTGTAGCGGCGCCAGCGTCTCCCGCACATACGAACAGAAGAAAGCAGCGGACAGCCGACATTGCACTGCGTGCTCTGCTCTCTCCGCGCTCGACCGGCACGCGTTCTGCGCTCTCTGCACTTGTGTACCTTAGGCAACCGCTAACATGCCCACCAGGAAATTGACAGCACCGTTGGCATCATGCGCGACAACATCAACAAGGTTTCTGAGCGTGGTGCCCGCCTCGATTCGCTGCAGGATAAGACCGACAACCTTGCCGTCTCTGCGCAGGGTTTTAGAAGGGGCGCCAACCGTGTACGCAAGCAGATGTGGTGGAAGGACATGAAGATGCGCATGTGCTTGATTGTCGGCATCGTCATCCTGCTCGTTGTTATCATTGTCCCTTCTGGTGAGTGTCGCACAGTACCTCCTGCTAGAGCAGAGCTAATGTCGTGCAGTTGTTGCAACCCAGAAGAACTAGATGTCTTTACGCCAAATACCACGAAACATACCACATAATAATCGCGTAGCGACTGGCAGTTGCACGGCCACTGCGATGGGAGAGTGGCCTCCACGTGCGCTGTCCTTTACGAGACCCTGTAGGATTTACGTCTACGACTGTTTGGGAGCGAGGCTCGGTTTCTTGTCTTTCTTTGCATCTGAACGACCGGCATAGAATGCGGTCCTGCATTACAGTGCTTGGGACTGCTCTCTTATGATATGATACCTTGAGAGCTGTTCTGGGCATAGCCGAGAGTTTCTCACAATGGAGTTCGAATGCTTTACACTCGTCTTCTTGTCCATAGCCAATTGCATGATATTCTTCTAGGTCTCGAGATATCTAAAGTATATGCCGCAGGATATGTCGAGTTTTGAGCAGCACAGATCGTTCGTCTCGAAGTTTTTGTCCACGATTGGCGCCCCCCACACGTGGCCCAGTCAGTCAATGCCAGGCACCGGTCAATCGTGATTCTGAATGACGTCTCACAAGATTCGTGGTGGGTACAGCCTCCAACGAAGATCCACAGCACATGGACCTAGAGAAGTTCAGGCATAGCACAGGCGACGGCCAGCTGCGGTCTTTGCAAACGCCCTGATAAGCTGTCAGAGGTATTTTCAATATGTCGCTCACACGTGTCTGCCCTCAGTGACATGTCGTGGCAGCTGAGAATTATGCATGCCTCGGACGCAAACAGCTTGATGCAGCAGGTCTGCGGCATTTGCGGTAAGGCTTTTCGACGTCCAAGGCAGGGCAATTTTTATCAGATGAAGGATCTGATTAGCAGAGCTCCACCAGACACGGGCGATGCCCTTCTCGCTCACGGCTTGCTGCCGAAGAGGGAAATTTCGCTCGAGAGACTTCGGCTGCGGCCAATAGCCGGCGGTTCCCCAGACGCAAGCCCAGGTTTATCGCGCCACTTTGCGGGTTAGATGCTCGTTACTGCGTGCGTTATCGGAAGCGAATTTTGTAGTAGCTCAAAGCTTCAAGTGTCATTCCTGCTATCGGTCTGACTCTTCTTTCCCCATACACACGCCAATTCGTCCTCCCGCCGCCTCCCATCCCTCGAGCAACTCCCTTCGAGCCCCGCGAGCGAGACGGTCACCATGCAGGGCGTCGTTCGAGCCGGTGCGCGCGCAGCAGCACGCTCGTCTCGCCAGATAGTCGCGGCTTCTAGCCGGAGGCATCTTCCTCGTGCCCTCGTCGCAAGCACCACCCCGAGCCGTCTGTACACCACGGGAGATGGCCAGAAGTCATCCGTATACGCTGCCTTCCTCAACCTGCTTGCCAGCGCCAGCTCGCGCAGGGAGGTCGACCAGTACCTCGGCCAATTCCGCTCCGTCAAGCCGCACCAGTTTGCCGTCGTCAAGGTCGGCGGCGCCATTCTCACAGATCACCTCGACGAGCTATGCTTTGCTCTGCAGCAATTGCACGCCATTGGCCTGTACCCCATTATTGTCCACGGAGCTGGTCCCCAGATGAACCAGACTCTCTTGGATTCTGGTGTTGAACCTGACTTCATTGATGGGATACGAGTCACAGACAAGAAGACGCTAGGCATTGCGCGTAAGCTCTTCTTGGAGGCCAACATGGACCTTGTCATGACCCTCAAGAGGAACTGGGGCGTTCCTGCACGTCCTATCACCGCCGGTGCTCTGCAAGCAGACTACCTCGACAAGGAGAAGTGGAAGTACGTGGGCAACATCACCAAGATCAACCCTCGCGCGATCATGGACGCCATTGAGAACAAGGAGCTGCCCATTTTGTGCTCTATGGCTGAGACAGAGGATGGTCAGATCCTGAACGTAAACGCCGATGTCGTCGCTGCCGCTCTTGCGCGCCAATTCGAGCCCATGAAGGTCATTTACCTGTCCGAGAAGGGCGGTCTCTTCAATGCCGAGACCGGCAAGTTGATTTCTCACATAAACTTGGAGGGCGAGTACGACAGCTACCTGAAGCAGCCCTGGGTTAGGTATGGCACCAAGCTCAAGATCGTGGAGGCCAAGAAGCTTCTAGACGGCCTTCCTCGTACATCCAGTGTTGCCATCACCCACCCCCAGAACCTTGGAAAGGAGCTGTTCACACACACTGGAGGCGGTACCCTGATCCGCAACGGCGGCAGCGTCAAGGAAGTCAGTAGCTTTGACCAACTGGACGTCGATGCGCTCTCGCAGGCATTGGCCAGGGAACACGGAGGTGCTGAGGCCACTAATGCTGTCAAGCAGTACATTGAAATCCTCAAGACCCGGCCATTTGAGGCATTCTTCGATGACGCTATGGGTGTTGTAGCTATTGTCTACCCTCCTGGCAAGGACGGCGAATTCGCACAGCTTTCTACTTTCACCACCACCAAGGACGCTTTCCTTACGAACGTCTCCGACCTCGTCTTCGAGCGCATGAAGCAGAAATACCCTAAGATGTACTGGGTCGTTGAGAGCCAGGAGCAGAACTTGGTCAAATGGAACCTGGAGAAGACAGATGGTTTCCTTCGCCGCGAGAAGGAGATCTTCTGCTGGTGGGGCTCAGCTGAGTCTTCTGAGATCTTCGGTCTCCTCGAGAACTATTCAAAGCAAGGCCGTTCCATCCTCAAGGACAGCCTCGAGTCGCAGTTCAGGAGGGCTGCGGACTTCGTTGCAGGCCTGAAGCAAGGCCAACAGGTGCGCAGTTATTCGACTATTGCTGGCTCACGAACAATGGGTCCTTCTGCTAGGCCGTCGTTGAGGCAGAGCAAGATCGCACCAGCTGCATCGCGAGGCTTCGCGACCTCTGCTTCGCGCTCTGAGGAATCAACCAACCCCAACCCGCCATACGGCAACAAGTTTGCAAGCAAGGACTTCCCTTCAAAGGTCGCTCTTATTGGTGCTCGCGGCTACACAGGCCAGGCACTCATCGATCTTCTTAACAAGCACCCCAACATGGATCTGCGCCACGTTTCGTCCCGCGAACTCAAAGGCCAGAAGCTGGAGGGCTACACCAAGCGCCAAATCACATACGAGAACCTGTCTCCTGACGACGTCGAGGCGCTCGCAAAGAAGGGCGAGGTCGACTGCTGGGTCATGGCTCTGCCAAACGGCGTCTGCAAGCCTTTCGTAGAGGCCATTGAGAGATCTGGCAACCAGCAGTCCGTCATTGTTGATCTCAGTGCAGACTACCGATTCGATGACAAGTGGACATATGGTCTCCCTGAGCTGGTTCCTCGCCGCAAGCTCGACGGTGCTACACGGATAGCCAACCCTGGCTGCTACGCAACCGCAGCTCAGCTCGGTATCGCGCCTCTCCTTGACTTCATTGGTGGACAGCCTACTGTTTTCGGTGTCTCTGGGTACTCTGGAGCAGGAACCAAGCCTAGCCCCAAGAACGACGTCAACAACCTTACCAATAACCTGATCCCGTACAGTTTGGTCGACCACATCCATGAGAAGGAAATTTCCAGGCAATTGGGTACTGATGTAGCATTCATCCCTCACGTCGCCGTGTGGTTCCAGGGTATCCACGTAAGTTGCCCTTGCCTCTCTTCACGTTGATTGAAGTTTTCTGACATTTTCTAGCACACGATCTCCATTCCTCTCAACCGCACCATGACCTCGCGCGATATCCGCAACCTGTACCAGGACCGCTACGCCGGTGAGAAGCTTGTCAAGATCGTCGGCGAGTCGCCACTTGTCAAGAACATCTCGGGTAAGCATGGTGTTGAGATCGGTGGTTTCGCTGTCCACAGCTCGGGCAAGCGTGTCGTCATCAATGCTACCATCGACAACCTGCTCAAGGGCGCAGCAACACAGTGTTTGCAAAACATGAACTTGGCTCTTGGCTACGCCGAGTTCGAGGGCATCCCGTACTAGATAAACGATCTCCGGTAGACCTCATTGGTACTGCAAACTTTTATCGGAATGTGCATATCTCAGCTTTTGGCTGGGTTGCACGTTTGGGTTTGGTCGAGAAGGCAAACAGAAGAAGTCAAGGTTGAGTCACGCAAGAAGTTAACGCATCGACAGTAGGCGCGCATTGGCTGGCGGCGCAAAACACCATTAGACATGGCTTCTTCCTTGTACATACCCCATTGTACTGCGTGTACGGTATAGAGCGTAAGAGCGTTAGGTCTGTTCAATCATCTCATATTCAATATGTGCCACATTTTCACAACGTGACTCCATTTGAATGCCTATTTTGAGACGTTCATTAACGACAGTTCGTAAGCATTAGCACGATCGTTCCAACACGTCGGGTGCAGGATGATGCATCGAATGCGCATGAAGGATTTGGGACTGCAGGTTTGGGTGCGGTGCGGGCTCGCAATGTGGCCTGTCAACCTTATCGCTTTCCGAAAATGGTCTGAAGGATGCCGTGCTGGCTTGCTCAGCGGCTAACAAATATAGAGCAGATACTCGATCGGGATGTTTAGAGCATAAACCCTACACATGTACTTGCACAAAGATCAAAAAGCAGGTTTTCAAGTGACAGAAGAGGCATGCTATACGAGGTTTACGATGACACCTCGTTACTATGGTAGGACAAAGTATGCGGAGTTCGAGGACTGCAAGGACTACAAGGACAACAGGTCGCGCCCGGAGGCATACAGGCCCTCGCGAGTCCTCCGTCGCATCACTAATGTGCTACCAACAGCCTCACAGCCTACATTGCTCGTGTAAGCTCGAGCGGACGTGAGATCGAGCACCAAGTTTCGTTCAAAGACATCGAGCAACCGATCAAGAGTCCGTAGATACAGTTCAAACACCAGCAACGTTTGAGGTCAGTATCTCCGAGCGCTGGTCAGGAACAGTGCAAGGAGGTTGGGGAGTGGGAACAGCCACATGCAATGTGCTGACCGCCCGCGGCTGAGCTGATTCTAATTTGGGGCGCCCCGCCGATCGCTCCTCCCAGTCTCACGGAATCCGAAGGTTCGCATGCAGACCCCTCACGAACACCTGCCATGCACTGCGCCTCAAGCATAGCAGGTTCGATGCAGCATGCACGGCTTGAAATGAACAGCCCTGCCCTGAACAAAACCAAGGTAGATCTTTTGTGTAGGCATTGCTATCGTTCGTCACTGTCATCGTCTTTGCGTGAGAACACTACAAGTAAGGCCTCAAAGTTTCGTCTGACGCCGACACTGCGAGCTGCACTCCCGGACGCCACAGTCCTGCATGCCCTTGACATCCGCAGCTGCGGGCGGGCTTTAGTCGGGTTGGCTATTTTCGATCCCGGACTGCGTACATCGTTGCCCGGCTGCTGGTAGTGATGTCCACCCAGGCTGCGCTCCCTTCGGAGCCCTTGTTCACGAACATCATTTCCCTCGACTGCATTCTACAACTGCGGTCCACTGATGACTGCAGGAACTCGACTCGACTACAGGATCAAGAGGGACACCGTACCCACCCTTGGATCGACAATTCGCTGCAGAGCCCTGCTTCGAAGGAGCGCACTAAAAAGAGGATGTCGTTCCAAAGGTTGAGAAGTTCGAAGAAATCTGGCACTGTGCTGCGTGCAGTGCCAGAAACGACAGCATGCGGCTCGGCTCTCCTCGCTGACGAGCGAAACATGCCTACGTCAACTTACCAGGCTAAGACATGCAGGTCAGCTTCCAGCAGTCCAGCGCTATCGTCAATATCAGAGAATGAGAGCCCTCAGGGATGGCCCAAGAACTCCACCACCACCTCACAGCACGACAACACTCTTAAAACTACTTCGAGTGTCGCTTCGCTCAGGGGAGCTATTGGTACATACAAGCACGGCAGAATTCAGTGGCGCCTCAAAGACAAACACGGCCTTAGCGCAGTCAAGAGCTTGAAACCCAAGATATATGTGGTAATCCCTGGCGGAGCACAAGATCGAGCTCAACCAACAGTTCCAGGCTCTGGACACCCTAGTAACGCGCAAGTCCGGTCCGCTTCCGCTGAGCTTGAGCTTGCGTATGACATATCTCCACCAACAGGAACCAGTAAAGTCATGGTCCTCGACTCCACTGTCTCTCCATTCAACCACGCACCTGCGGTGCCCCTTGGACAGCTTCAACTGTCCACTCCCATCACAACTACGAAGCACAAGGTATCGCGGCATCGCAAGAACGATTCGACTTCGACTACGTCATCAGCCAGCTCTCAAGAAAGTGATGCTTTCTCTCTACGCAGCACTCATTCTTCGGCAACTAGTGTCGAGGAAGACAATCTGCGCATGGTGCCCAAAACTATGGATGTAGGTCTAACAATTGGCGGTGATTACGGTCCTCCCCCAGCGATACCGCCTCGTCGCTACGCACCGTGTTCAGCCAAACCACACTCTACATTCAAGCCTACCTGCATGAAAAGACCTGTACGGGATGTCACGACTGGTATCGTCCGTCGTCCCACCATTCATCGCAAGACCTCGAGCTCGAGCAGTCATCGTAGAAGCCTCGACTCAAATCCAAGCATCGGCGCCGTCAACCAGGCGATCAGTCGATCCGAGTCGAAGAAATCGAAGACCGAACGGAGTACAAGCCCGACCTTGAGTGAGGCAGAGACTGAACTCCAGAGGTCATTGACTATTCTCTCGGAAGACACCTTCCTAGGTCGTCTCGCGGACAATGACAAGCGGCCCTTGACGCCCCGGCCGGAGAAGGAGCGTAATCAGCATCCCTGGCGAAAGCATATGACGAGACCGTCTGCAGAACCTGCTCCCTTACTACCACGAAAGTCTAGCAAGCGACATTCAATCATCAATGCTGAGCTGTTTAGGCTGTCTCGAGTACCTAACGACCACATTGCATCTCAAATCACCAGAGGACGATCACTGAGAAGAGAGCAGCGACTGTCGGTGCAAACTCCCTCCCTGGATCTGACATCGGTCGAGGAGGTAGAATCTTTGGCAGTCCAAAGGCCCGCACCGGCGCCGCGCGTTATCTCACCCACGGATGCCGAACACGTGCTTCACAGGGTCTTGCAAAGCGTGGATCACCTTGATGACCTGTTTGCCTTGGCATATGTCAGCAGCGGGTTCTACAAAACCTTCAAGCGCAATGAGTTGGACCTGATCCAGTCTACCCTGCTAAAGATGTCTCCGGCTGCATGGGAATTCAGAGAGTATGCCTACCCGGGACACGATTTGCTGCACGATGAGGACCTGGAAATGGCACGACCTTTCGAGGAGTACACACCTACAAGCTATCTCCATTTACATAAGCAGGATGTGCATGTTCTGCGGGAGATCAAGCTGCTGATCCATGAGAAGTGCCAGTCATTTGTGCGGGCTGATATCTCTGCTGCGCTTATCAACGATAAGTTGCCTAGCGCTGCAAGAGTTGACGATGCACTGTGGCGCATTTGGACGTTTTGCAAGATCTTTGGGTCTGGTAAGGGGCGGGACGACGATGTGGTCGCTCAGCAAGACTGGCTCCGGGGCGGCGTGCAAGCACACCAGCCCGCATGCACGTTCAGTGTTATGAGCACAGACTTCATGAACGACACTCTGATCGGCGCGCCGGACTGTTTTGCGCAAGGGAACGAAGGCGGCTTATCTGCAGAGCAGCTGTTTGACATGCTGGAGTTGTGGAACTGCCTAGGCGTCCTGCTGCAAGGCTTCCAGACTCGCACTGCTGAGGCGCGCAAATATGGCATCTACGATGACACTGAGGTCCGTGGAGGGGACATTGACGGAGAAGAGATGATGCTAGGTATATCATCCCTTGATCAGATCGTGACCCATACTAACGCTCATAGACGAATGGTGTCACCACCTCCTCAGCTTCGGTCTCGCTACTGTGCTCACACTCGCCCGCCCATGCTACGAGAATAACGGGTCTGCTTTCACGCTGGCTGAAGCCAGTGGCTTCACCAAGTGGAAACCTCCAGTTCACGGTAGTAGTAAGAGGAGCTTTCTGAAAGAGGCAACATCGCGCGTCTACGAGGACAAGCTTGCGCACATCTACGCAGAGAGCTCTACGCGCGAGCTTCAGCGTCAGGTGTCAAAGCAGCGCATACAAAAACACATTCAAGATCTCAAACTGTGCAGGACCAATGGTCAGCAATTACGCATCATTCGCCAGAGTCAGGACCGACCGATGAGTGAGTGGGAGAACGTAATGAGCAGTCTCACACGAGTGCACCCCCCACTACCGGAGAACAACCTAACCTCCCACATTCCTTCGTTTAGACCTACCTCTGCGATTGCGCAGGAGATCTCGGCACATATTTCTGAGCTTCCTGCAACAGAGATTAGAGCACGAGCATTCCTTCCTCCGCTAGTCACTCGCTCTTCATCACAGCGGATCGTTGCGCAACCACTCCTTCCCACACCCTCTTCATCAACAGTATCCGGATCGCGTTCTTCGCCACGACGCACCGTAGCTCAACCGCTCCTCCCCACTCCTTCTGCATCCATCGCGTCCGCATCCCGGGACCGTACCAGCATAGCAACAAGCGCAATGCCTCTAATTGTCGAGCACCCTATCTACCTTACCCAATCTCCCCACCAGATACCCTTCCCATGTCAACCATCTATCCAAGCCCAGCATACACAACCTGCCCGAAAGGAAATAGGCGTCGGTCTCAGCTCGCGTGGCTCGCGCAGCTCAAGCGACAGCGTGCGTTTCGCAACAGCTCCAGTTCCTCTTCATCCGGTTTACCAGCAGCATCCGGCGCAGGTCGATATCTTCGATAGCCCCGCATATGAGAACACGGCCGAGAAAGCAATCTATCGCATCGTTGAGATGGGATTTACGGCCGAGCAGGCGAGAGACGCTTTGAGGGTCACGGATGCCGGAGATGGGCTGAGGGTCGATCGTGCGGTCGAGTTGCTGCTTGGTCGGCAGATGTGAGAATTTCCGCGGCGTTGGACTGTAGTCTTTTGTCTTCTCTTTTTCTTTGTTTCTTCCTGCATGGCGGTGTTCTGTGACACAAATTTCTTTTCGTTTGGGATCGCTCGTTCTCAAGGCCTGTTTTTATGAACTGTATACTATAGCAAGATACCCATCTGTCGCTAAGACAAATTGCACGATACCACAAGCAGAAGTAAATAATCACGGATCATGATAAAGTTGCCTCAGCCGAGAAACGATGTTGTCACACTTATCTCTTGAATGTTGAAACCTCTCGGTGAGCATGGCTAGCAGCGAATTGTAATTCTAAATCTCACACGATCTACAGACGCTATCAGTCTCTGTCTTAGTGACTCCCCTGACTTTTCGTAGATATCGCTTTGGAGCCATTACTTGTGTGTTTTGAGTTATCAGGGGGCATATTGTTCTATGTTAGGGTTAGGGTTGGGATTCGCGAAGAACGCCGTACCACATAATTTCTGGAGGCGTAATATTACAACTGACTAAGCTTATTCAGAAGGCACGAGTCAGCGTGGGGGAGATCGCCAGACCTGCCATGCCCCAGACACAACTGCCAGCAAGGAAACCACATCGAGCGAAATTGCGGCAATCTGCTGATCTTGGGCCCATCCCATCGTTGGGGGTCCCAACGCTGCGCTCTTGCATCATGGAAGCCCATATCTGAAATTCTCGCGTTTTCTCGCTGCTCCTGTCACACTCGATCCGCTTCGTATCGAAGCCTTGAGAAGTCTTAGGCGTCCAGACGGCTTAGGACAGCTGGCCGGACCGCAGAGCCTCATGGGTCTCCACAATGGAGATGACTATTACACGATAGCGAAGTACTGGCTGGGGCCGTGAGGCGGTCTGAATGCGCAGATCGCATGATTATTTCGAGTCTCCTCGGACCCGGGAGCCAGGAAGTAGCCGGTCACGAAATTCTGTCTACGCTCGCCCGATGTGCCAAAACTCACACGAGCTTCTGATCCAATCAGGCAGCTTTCGTCGTGGGGAAGTTGTTGGGTGCCGCCGTCTTCCGGGTTCGAGGCAGACCCAACAGGATAAATCCCGTGTTGTGGTCGTGGGTTTGCGGCACAGTCTCGTCTGGGGCTACTACACGAGATGTCTTCGGATACAGGAAAGCGGATAGCCTACTTCGCTAAGGTTATTCCTGAGTACAGCTTCCCCAAAACAGTATGTGGTCCGAATGTCCGATTCTACCCTTGACAGCTGTCTCCAATGTTGCAAGGATTTTTCAGCAAACGGCATCAATTTGTGCCGGCCTTTGAACCACAAGCCGCACTCCTTGTCATAGCGTTACGCCTAGCCATGCCAATCGGAAAGTCATCGGCAGCTAAAAAGCTTTTGCAGAGCCTCAAGTCTGGGCTCGAGCTACGAGCTACCGTGTGCGTACGCCACAGCCGTCTGTAGACAGGACACCTTTCGCGACTTCGAGTGCAGCTGCAGAATCTTCGTGAGCCCCGGATATCAAATCTTACCCACAATTTTGGGGACGCAGGCTCTCCACACTGTTCTCCAGCATTCAGTCGGTGGGAATCTCGGAATGAGAAACCAGATCAGCGCAGAGCCTCAAGTGGGCCCACTGAAAAGCCTTTGGAAATCAAGCTGCACTCAAGCTCCACCAAGAAACCGGACCAGTGCTTATGTTCTCCACCGCGCTATGCTATCTTTGTGGATTTCTTGCTGAATCCTTGACATCCGGTCGTGCACCATCACCAGGTTGCTGAGCCGGGGTGGCAGACTTTTGCTGCATGTGCCATGGAGACTCCACGCGTACGTCACGCGAGATTGGAGATGGTACCATGGGGATATTCTCCATGGGCCGGTCGTCTCCACCGGGGATTTAAAAGGCGGAGACACGCCTCAGAGCAAACCGAAGTGTAGCTCTTTCCTCTTCCTTCGCTCTCTTCTCCATCCTGCTGGTCTTCGCTGATCACTGCCCACCATGTCTATGGACGAGAAAGACCCCAAGATGTACGAGGAGGTGGCAGCAGCTCCTGGCAAGGCCGGGGAGATTGCTGTCGCTCCTAACGCAGACTATAGCGCCCCCAAGGCCAAGACTGAGCAGCTCGAGAACGCTCGTGGCTGGGAGTCGGACAACCTAATTCACGACCTGGAGAAAGAACTTGAGCAGTCTGGCTACAAGAAGAGCTTTCTAGAGCTCGAGTTCAAGAATACCAAATACTTCACATGGCTCCTCGTCGCTTTCGCGTCGATGGGTGGTCTTCTCTCTGGTCTTGATCAATCTCTTATCTCCGGCGCCAACCTGTTCTTGCCCAAAGATCTTAATCTCACTGATCAACAAAATTCACTCGTCAATTCCGGCATGCCGCTAGGTGGTAAGTTGCTTCGTACCTGCACACGAGAAACTGGCTAATGCTTCCCAGCCGTCGCTGGAGCCTTCCTCATATCCCCTTGCAACGAATACTTCGGTCGCCGCTGGGCCATCATCATTTCCTGCATTCTGTACACAATCGGTGGCGCACTGGAGGCCGGTGCCATGAATTATGGCATGATTGTCTCTGCTCGTGTCATCCTCGGTGCTGGTGTTGGTCTTGAGGGTGGCACGGTCCCCGTCTATGTTGCTGAGACTGTCGAAAGCCGCCTTCGCGGTAATCTGGTCTCTCTTTACCAATTCAACATCGCTCTCGGCGAAGTCCTCGGATACGCTGTCGCTGCCATGTTTGTTAGTGTTCCCGGCAACTGGCGCTACATCCTCGGTTCTTCGCTTGTCTTCTCTACCATCATGGGAGTCGGTATCCTCTTCATGCCCGAATCGCCTCGCTTCTTGATGCACAAGGGCAAGACGCTCGAGGCTTTCAAGGTTTGGAAGCGCATTCGTGGTATTGACACTCTGGAGGCTCGCCAGGAATTCTTCGTTATGAAGGTCAGCACTGAGCAAGAGGAAGCCGAAGTTGCTGCCGGCCGCACCAACCGCTTCCCATGGATGGACTTCTTCACCAAGCCCCGCGCTCGCCGCGCTATTGTTTACGCCAACATCATGATCTTCTTAGGCCAATTCACAGGTATCAACGCAATCATGTACTACATGAGTGTGTTAATGGCGCAACTCGGCTTTAACGACTACGATGCCACTTACATGTCGCTCGTTGGTGGTGGCTCCCTTCTTATCGGTACTATCCCCGCCATCTTCCTCATGGAGACATGCGGACGTCGTTTCTGGGCTATTGCCATGTTGCCCGGCTTCTTCGTTGGTCTTGTTCTGGTTGGTGCCTCTGACCACCTCGGTGATGGCAACCTGCAGGGCAGACTCGCCATGTACCTCACCGGCCTGATCCTTTATGAGCTCTTCTTCGGTTCATATGCCGCTCTTACCTGGGTTATTCCCTCCGAGGTCTATCCCACCTACCTCCGCTCTTACGGAATGACCACATCCACTGGGTGGCTGTTCCTGTCCTCCTTCATCGTCACCTACAACTTCACCGGCATGCAAAAAGCATTCACCAACACCGGTCTGACGCTTGGCTTCTACGGCGGAATTGCTGTGCTCGGATGGTTCTACCAGATCTTCTTCATGTACGAGACCAAGAACAAGACCCTTGAGGAGATTGATCAGCTCTTCATGAAGCCTACCAGCCAGCTTGTCAAAGAGAACACTAAGAGCGCTATGGGCGTGACAAACGATCTGCTCCACTTCCGGTTCAAGAAGGTGTTCATCGAGAACAACCGTTCGGAGACGGAGTACTAATGTGCAATTAGGGGGTTAGGAAGGGGGTTGATAAAAACCAGTGATGCATAGTTTGATGTCTTAATGAATTACCTTTTGAACAATTAGCGGGTTGGAATGAGTGAAGCTGAATCAGTCGAGTTGTGTAGTTGTATGATTAGGAGAGGTGCGCACGTGTCAATGCCTAGTTTGATGTCTTGCTGAAATGCCTATTACTCATTTAGCAAAAGCTGAATTAGTAGAGTCATCAAATGCTTTAAAAAATCAAACATGTCTAGGATGGCTTACTATTTGTAAGGAGCAGACTTCACAGGCAGAAGAAGCGATCTGGAAAGCAAAGTAGAATAACGAAGTAGATACAAAATAGCAGACAGAGAGCTCTAAGAGGCTGGAGGCCGGCACCTACTTATAGGTAGGTGGGGCTGCCAAGGCTGCGCTCAAAGTGAAGGACTATCTACAGCGGCATCAGCAGGTTTTGGCACACATGCCGAGACCTACTAAGGCTGGAGATCCGAAACCTACTAAGGACCAACCTACTAAGGACCAAGTCAGGACATACCCCTGACAACATTAGTCGCCTTGTAGTGACAACCTAGCGTCACGGGAGGCTACAAGGAACACCGCTTCTCTGAGCATTAGAAACCCACAGAAATCCACAGCCTTTATTACTTCCAGTCTTTGACTGACAACGCTGCAGCCGGCGTCGATGACTTTCTTCTTGAGCCTCTCGTACTCGTGAAACGACTTGAAGATAAGCACCTATTTGTGTATGGTTAGGACCTGCAGCTGGCTCGCCGAACAAGGAGCGGCGAATACTCACAGTCACGACCAGATGCTCGCGGGCTGCGCGTTTTGCATGTGTAGCACTACGGCCCGTAGCGGTTGAAGTTACTTTGCGCTTAGGCATGTTGTGGTATAATTACCAGGCATATCCAGCTGACCACTTCTACTCCATATTGACCCACACTGTCAGTGATTCAATGTTTGCACTCTATGTATACTGGATGTGTTCAAATTAGTGCGACTACCTCAAGGCCATCATACCCCCCTCTTGACCCTAACATGCTCACTACCTTTTGCCCCACTCTCATCGCTTCAACGTTCTTGCTCTGCATCTCCCGGTCAAACGCCATGTTTCTCATACCACGCATGATACGCAGTTTGGTCGATTCGGACGTCCCAATCGTCAAAGAGTTCGAAGGAGAAGTCTCAAACTTCGTCGTCTTTGACAGCCTAACAGAAGCTGTACGTGATTCAGGAGTTATGTCAGACCGATCAAGAAACATACATGAACCGGCGTCTGGATGATGAGGAGAATCGTTGTTGCGTGTATACTCTCACTTCCTGGTCCTGGCGAGGTAGATGGGTTGGAGCTCTTCTCGTCCGAGCTAATAGCCACGATAAAAAAGACATCTGGGGGCCGCTTACTTGGTTATGTTCATTCGGTCAGCTCTGACCTCTTCGCCTGTCCACTGTTGTCCTTCTCCTCATTGAACCTGGCTCGGTTGCCACCTCTCTTTCAACCTTAGTTCCTTTCGCAGTCAGATCTTCGTTCTTGCGTACCCACTGCTCGTCTCTTTTCTTCGAATTGGATGGTCAGGTCACTTTCGGCGTATTCAGAGCAAATATCATTGTACTGAGTATATACTGGGCAGTATCACCGTCTTCTTTGCCCGTTTGGACACCAGCCAAGTCAGCTTTCTTTTCAGACAGACTACACTTCTTAAAGATGGACTCGGCCAACTCGATCTTGACGGGTAGCTTTATCCAGTCTTGATCCTCGAATCGGAGGCTATGGCTGTGTGTTTTTTGGAAGGCAGTAGCCAAACTGTGGGCATGAAGATTGACTCATGAAAAAAACACTCAGGAGTTGTGCTGGAGTCGTCTTTGAAGATCTCACAACGAGGCTGAGATTCTTACGTATGTTGCTTCGCAGATATCACAATGAAGTTTCAACTACATCTTCGCCTCGAAATCTGGCAGACTCAGCGAGAGAACCCTCTGACGACCTTGACTGTTTTTGCTTGGAGCCAGACTCATTTTGCGGGGTTGACCAGGCTTTGGCAGTTGGCGACACCCAGCTCCGCAAAGCAGCTGCGATCCATCATTAACCGCTGCAATCTTGTCATCACTAAGATATGATTCGGCCAAAAGTCGCATGGCTTGAGTAGCTGACTAGGCTTGTTGAAGATCCTGGGCAGTCGCGGATACAGGAGGTTCAACTGGATATGTGGAGATAAGGCCAAAATAAGAAGAAATGACCGACGACAAATTTGTTGACAGGAAAGTCTCAGCCGTGCTTTCGTTGAGCTGCGGCGCCAAAAGGGGTGCTTGGGCGTTGCACAGTACAGGTTCCTGACATAAACCACCAAACAAGAAAGAAGCAATCTTTTCCATAGACCACGACGGCTCAGGATCTAATCATCCTTAACGAACAAGTACCGTTTCTCTCGCCTTTTACCCATCCCGAGAAAACAGCCGGTCTACCAGTACAGCATCACTCGAAGTCGCAACCCACACAACTGCAAGACTAAGAAGAGCCAATTGCTTCATACCAACCCCCCTCCCCTCCTCCACGCACACTAGCTAACAAAACATAACCTGCAATACATAAGAAAAGCCGTATTCGCACAAAGCCGGTGTCGGTGGTGGTCTGGGAAGCTAAGCCCCCAGCCGAGGTTCTATGACGCTGACACGGATCCACAATTGACGCGAGCTGAGTGACCCCGCCGACCCCGAGTTTCTCGTGAGCCGTATGATAGACCAAAACCGAGGCTTGGCTTTGATGTTTGGGGGACCTTGCTGCTCAGGTGAATCATTAAAATACAATATATTCTTATTATGAGGTCGAATTGACATCAAAGGAATAGCCCGGCTGGCACAATTGGTTAGCGCGTGAGACTTTTAATCTCAAGGCTCAGGGTTCGAGTCCCTGGTCGGGCGATATCTTTTTGCCGGGGTCTCGAAGCTGGGGGTGTGTAGTTCCTTGCTCCATACTCATCCAAAGAGGAGTTTTTGCTGGGAGTTGAAAGTATGGCGCCTTCTGGCACGGCTTCATCTTGCGCTGCTCATAGCTGTCGGGCGATGTCTTTTTTGCCGGGGTCTTGAAGCTGGGCCGTGTGTATATATATGGCTTTCTTTATGCTACGCCAGCTTATGCGGATCAGAAACAAAAAACCTTTTGCCGGAAGTTCTGGGTTGAAGCGATGGATTTTGCAGGTTGGGCGTCCTTCATTGTCGCCTCGATTCACTTTGTCAGGAATGTCGACATACGGAAATTGTTCAATGCGATAGATTTTTTTTGGCTTGGTAGCAGTCGGTTTCTTTCTACGTTTTGTCATGGTTTACTGTGTTCGTATCCTTTGTCTTAGATTCTGGTATGCATCCATACTTTGGACGCCCACTCTAACACTCAGAGTTGAAGTAATGACAAAAACGTGTTGTATGTTGAATGTTCAACGTTTTAACTGTTAGTTACTTAAGAATGGCATTGCGCGTAAGATTCGTTTCACGTATATACTATTGTTTGTCAAACACGTCGAATCAGCGTGGCGTCTCAACATGCATCTAATCCAGCTGCGGCTCGGGGACCTGTCCAGCAACAAGCGCAATGAGCGCGGCACCAACACCCGAACCGTCCTTTGCAATGCCGATGCGGATGTGCTTCTCGCCATGGTCGCCGACTTGAGGGACAGCACGGAGAGCCTCCCTGATGTGCTCCTCAAAGTCGGGGTAGAACTCGACGAGCGAACCGTCGACACCGACATCGACTACATCCTCCTCGTTGACCTTGAACTCTCCTCGAGCCGGGTTTATCCCGGCCTTGTCTTCGGTTGTAGCCGTGCCCTTGGACTTGTCCAGGCGGCCGGTGTTTATAATGATCGCACCGATGGCTACAGCTGAGAGACGAGCCGCACGGCGACCAATAGCGCCGGCAATGGTCTTGACAGCCTCTGCATCCTCTGTACTGGTGGCGGAAATGCCGTAGTCCTTGTCCAGTGTTTGCCTGATCACACGGTAACCTGCGCTAGTATCACCCGCGCAGATGGACAGGAAACTTGTGTCGATGCCCCACTGCTTAAAAATCGGGCTATCTTTCGCAATCTGTGTTGTGCTGCGGATGTCGTTGGAGGAGGAGTTGTCGTCCTGGAAGAGAGGGACCTTGGGGTCCTTGATGAGCTTGACCAGAGCAAGGCGGAGGAGTTCGCCCAAGAACATGCCAGACACACGCTTCTCAAACATCTGAATGCCAGGGTTGACAGACTTCTCGTCTAGCTCAACATCATAAGGTGTGTTGGGCAGCGTGCGAAGGGAGTTGTCAAAGGAACCCCACTCGGTGTTGACAATCATTTCTCCAGTCGACTTATCGAATTCTCCTACATCCTTCGCTTTTGTGAGCTTTGTGACCTTGTCCAGCTTCTCGACGTAGGCGCCGTTGGTACCAGTTCCAAAAATGGCTCCAAGCAGCGTACCGGTCTTGCCTGGCGAAGCGTACGAGCGTGCCATGAGCGTTCCCACGGTGTCATTCACGAGAGCGGCGACCTTGACCGGCAGGTGCAGCTCATCAATCTCAGCCTGCAGCAGGGCGCAGACGTCCTTGCCAACAGCGTCCTGGATGTCGAAACCCTTGGTCCAGCGCATGAGCAGACCCTTGTTGATGCCGACCTGGTTCACAGGGAAAGAGAATGTGAAGCCTAGGTTGAAGATCTCTTCCGCCTGTCCTCCGGTTTGACGGCGCTTGAGCGTGCCTGCGTAGTGCTCTTCGTGGTGTGCCTGGAGGAACTTCTCGATCTGCTTTGCAAGGAACGAGAAGAGCTCCTTCGATGTCTTCGCGGTCATGAGCTCTTGAGGAACGGCGACTTTGCTCTGTGTGAGGGAGAAGGTGGTGTTGCCGTGCAGCTGGATGGAGCAGACACGGAAGTTGGTGCCACCCAGATCGACGGCCATATACAGGCCCTATGTTCACAGTCAGCCGCCATAATTCACTACAAAAGCTTCAGAAGCGGTCGCGTGCCTTCTCAGTGCCATTGGGTACGGCAGTGACGTAGGTTGGGATCTGGCTCAGCTCGGTACCCTCCTGTTGCAGGCCCTCGTCTGCGCACCGTCAGCGTCTCAATCGCACGTGGCGGAGTGCCCGGAAGCGTACCCATCTCTCTGATGAACTCCTTGACTGCCTTGTTCAGGCCATCGTCGGTGAAGTCGAACTCAGCGGCGACCCGCTTTGCCTGGTCGGCGAGAGCCATGCTGCGCTTGGGATGGGTGTTGAAGGTGCCGGCGAACTCGACTGTCTGCTCGGGCTTCGGGCAGATCGGAGGCTCGTGAAGGAGTATGGAGTTGCGGAGAGTGATGTCTGGAGAGCTGACGTGCCAATGCTGGTCTCTGGTGAAGAAGCGCAGGACAGTGACAGGGAAGTGGGGTGCGAAGACTTGGAAGAAAAGCGCTAGCAGGACGACGATGGCACCGATCACAGTGTGGGTCGCGAATGAGGCTCTGCCAGGTTTACGAGGGGGAGGGCTCCAGCTCGACCGGGGCCTACTGGGCGCGGTGGTGGCTTTAAATGGGCTTGCAGGAGCACTGTACCTCCTGGTGTGTCTGTTGACGGACATCACCCCGCTTTGTTTGGTCGACAGCTATGACGTGAGGGGTAAGCTCGAGCTTGGGCAGCTCTCGCTCAGTTTCCATGCATGCAACCACCAGCAAAGACGTGCGTGCCAACTCGTTGAGGGAACGGGCGGGAAACGTTGAGCCTCGTAATTGGAACGAGCCGTGATCTTTTGGGGAGGCAATGTCTACACTGCGCAGCGCTAGCGGAATCGAGGCGAGGGGCTGCCGGCGCAAGCTTCATCGATCGTGCGCGCAGACCATCACCAGCCTCGACTCAGCTCGAAATCATCGTGCGAGCCACTCAACTCGGCCCGAGACTCTATAGGGTGCGCCAGAGCATTGGGCGCCGTAACCAGACCTCGTAACCTCGCTGCACCCAGTAATCCACCAGCTGACCGTCATTGGTGGCACGACCGATCTTGTCACGTGGAGGACAGCACCATCATGGCCACGCAGAACATGCAGCAAACCCAATCAAACTCACGGATGGTCTTGTACTGTAGACCTTGTTCGATTATTCAAGGGCTCGCAGGAGCTGTGCGGCCTGCACCACCATGATAGACAACGCATGAACCCTTGAACTTATATGACAATACAGGCCTCTGTGAAATGCTCTGTACCTCATTGCTCAAGGCACACTGCATCTTTAGCTCGATTGAAGCCAAGATAAGGCCTCTTGACCTGTGTTGACAGCCCTCGACATCAAATGCTCATGCAAGGAGATCACAATTAATGGCAGCTTGTCCTTGCGAAACGGAGCAGGAAGGAACGTCGTGCTTTTGTTACGTGCTCAACTAAGTATGCATCGCTACATGGTGTCGCTCCCGCCTCAACTTCTCCGCTCTGCTTTCTGCTAATCTTGCTCTGCAGCAACATCGCTAAGGGAATAATAGATAGTAGTGTACACCGAGTCAGTCCAAAGCCCGACACAGCACTGTCAAAGGTAGCTCAAAGGCAGCAACAAATGCCAGAAAACAAAACATATGCATGTATCAAAAACTCCTAATCGAAACGAACCCAAACCCACCGAGCAACTCATGCAAGAAACATGATTAGCGAGTGCCAGTGCGAAGTGAGAAAGACGCCGCCACAAAAACGTCTACAATATGTACGATGGTGACAAAGGAGAAAGCCAAGCAACGGCCATGTTGCCGCGTTGGTGTGTGTACGTGAGAATGTTCCTCTTCAACCGAATCTATAACCGTCATTAAGTGTTCGCCACAGGGTCGAATCAGCCCCTGGCCGTTCATGAAGCCCCTTCAACCTCAGTGTGCTGTGTCGGAAAAGAGTCTGCTGAGTGTGCTTGTTCGAGAAGAGAAGTCGAATGGTAATCGGAGTCCAAAATTGATAATTGACATTGGAACGTGCGTCCGTGGGGGTAGTCCGAGGTTGGAAGGTCCGCCAGCTTCCAAATACAGTAGATAGTTTCGTCAAGGTGTCGCCGCAAACGCTGTCCATGCAAAGTCCGAACATACTCCAAACCGGTGGCCGCAAATGTGAATCGATGAGATCTCCTTCTCTATCGGACTCCGACAGGGGGCCGGGGTCCTAGGCTGCTCTGGCTGCTGTGTGCCGAGTTTTCTTCGGTGGAATTACTACCCGCGCTAGCGCTTGCGGATCCAGTCAGACTGCGAACATTTGGACGAGACTTGGGCGGGTAAAGAGTGCTCACCCCAGCGTGTTGTTCTATCGGTTGGAGGCCGGGCTGTCTCATGCCAGGAGGCATAGGACCATTAGGTCCGTTGCGTGGCATGCCATTCGGGGCCATGCCATTCGGGGGCATACCGTTCGGAGGCATACCGTTTGAGGGCATTCCGTTGGGTGTGTAGCCGTTGGGTGGAGAAGGTCGACCCATCGGTCGAGGACCAGGACTGAGAGGGTTGCCAGGTGACTGGCTTGTTCGACGACTCATCGGAGGATAGCCACCGTAGTTCCCACCTCCTTGCATTTCGTCTAGGCGTGATGCAGTCAGTGAATTGGTCCGTGACTGGGCGCCCATGGCGCTGCGATCGACGTCAGCGTATCGGTTAGATGAGTATCCGAGTAGAGGATCATTCAAAATGTCAGTTCTCAGGTTGCCACTACCGGGCAAACTGTTCAGAAGCTGGGCACTGCCTCGGTTCTTAACTCCAGGGCGGGAGAATGGGTTTCTCATGCGACCCTGAGGGCCAGGCATGTAGCCCATACCTTCTGGGTTACTGCGAATTTGACCTGCACTGGGGGCTTTGCGGTTGCGCCGCGAAGTGACGCTCATCATGTCAAAGTTGTCCGGATCGATCATTGGAGCAGGCTGGCGGCCTCCCATCGGGTCGAAGAAGTCGTCATCGTCATCGTCATCGTCGAATCCATTGATAGACTGCGGTGGTGGAGGTCGTCTGCCTTGGCCCGGGGGAGGACCGCGCCGCATGTTGAGTTCCTGCTCCCTTAGCTGGATCTCACGCTGTCTGAGCATGAATTCTCGCTCGCGGATAGACAGGTTGTTCATGGGTGCAGGTCCGTTCTCGTACTGGCCGTTAGGGGCTCCAGGGGCTCCAGGGGCTCCAGGGGCTCCGCCTTCGACCATGTCATCGTACAGCATCAAATGCGAGAATTCCTCCAAGTCGCTGGCCTCGAGAGAAGGGCGGCGCTGACCATTGGGAGCGCCGTTCATGCGTGGAGGATAGCCGTTCATACCAGGTGGTGGGCCGCGACGCATCATGGGTGGAGCTCCATTGATTGATGGTGCGCGGCTTCCAGAACGAGGACCACCTTTCATAGGACCGTTGCCGTTCATCATAGGGCCATGTCCGTTCGGGCCCGGTGGGCCTCGCGGAAGAGGTGCCGATGATAGTCTGGGAGGAGGAGGTGGGTGTTGTTGCATGTTCTGGGCGGGTGTAGGAGTGGGACCGGCCGCCGGTCGGGTGCGGTTGGCGATGTTGAGGTGATGGAGAGTAGCGTATAGTGTTTCGATACGAGGAACGGCAAGCTTGACCTCAAGAGCAAGCTTGAGCGGCGACCCAAGATATGTCTCAATTTCCATTGGACGCTTAGCCTCAAAGTCCATCCACATGGTGCTGTTGGTCTCTTGCGGCTGGGTCATCTGGCGAATGGTGGTTTCCTTGAAATCGGTGGGGAATGTGCAGCCCTGAGCGCTGGCAATTGCCAATAGCTCGTCAAGGACACCAGTGATGAGAGGACGAACACCAACCTTCTCGATGAGCTCAGCGTGATTCGCTGTCTCGAAGAGAACACTGGCTGGGTGAAAAGCGATTGGACTGGAGTTTGTCAGTTATATAGAGTCAAAGGGGGTGAGTGGTCGAACATACCCTATCATACGCTCAAATTGCTGTTGTCTAATGTTGGGTGCAACCTTGCAGTCGACCTGCCCCGAACTCAATGTCATGGCCAGCGCCTCAGCCATATCAGACTGAATCTGTGCTGGAATGGCTGCGTTCTTGCTGGCGGGACCGACCCAGATGTCAGTCGCGCCCTTGTGCTCGAATTCGCTGGCGCCAATCTGTGTAATCTCTGCCCCGGATACCAATGACAAAACGACGTTTGTTGGGAAACGCTGCTCCAGGTATGATTCCACGCCGAGACTATGTGTAGTGTTCATAAGGATGCAGGTGTGCTGGGGAGAGACGACCGACTCGATGATGTTGGCGATATCGTATACGTCAGGGAGGGCTTTTACGCAAAGAAGGACATAGTCAAAGGGCTGCTTAGAAGAATGGGCGGCATCTTCGGGGGTTCGAACGACTGCAGGCGGTGTCAGTGTCTTGCTAGGGGGTTAGGGCCACGGCGTGCGAACTCACCAGCATAGGGCTTGAAGCGTTCATTGCCGTAGAGGGAGGACCTAGAGTGGGTGTGAGCAGAGGGTGAGGCGTTGGTGGGAGCAGGGCGCTTACTTGAACGAGATGCCATACTGTGCAACGCTCTCAAATCCGGACTTCCAGACGAGTGTGACGTCGCAGGCATTGGTCGCCTGGAGCCGCCACGAGAGGAACGCTGAGACGGCATTTCCGCCAACTGGCAGGTGGTTAGCAAAGGCTCTGGTGCTTACTGGGGGCATTCTCGGCAGGGCCGGCACAGCAGCGCTGGGCCGCATGCGCGGCGGTCACCGAGTCTTCGGGTGCAGAGAATGCCGGCCAGGGCGCGGAGGGGGCACGCACCGGACAGAATGCGCAGTCTGGGGACGGCGGGAGCCATGGCTGGCGAGGTGTGCAGGTGGTGTGCGGGCGGTGGGGTGCAGTGGGCGCGGAGGACGAGGAGCCAAAACGTTGGCGATGGATGCCGCGATGATGCTAGAGCGCGGACAGCGCAGCAGCCAACGGGGCAGCGACGGGGCGATTACGGATTAAGATAGCGGCAGAAACGAGCGTGCGGTGTCGAGGGCGTCGCTCACCAGGTCGACATGGAACAGTGCGGATCGAGAAGGAGGGTGAGGGTGAGTGCGAGTGCGGACGGCGGGTGGACACTGGATACTGGACAGTGGACACGGAGAGCACAGAGGCAGCGCGCAACGGTCGCGGCGGCGGAGGGCGGGAAGCAGCCACTGGCAGCGAGCACGGCGAGCGGACGGCGTGGGAAGGTGCCAATTGGCGCGCAGGTGGCACGGCAGACGCGGGCTAACAGAGCAGAGCGAGCGGACGCTGGCTGGCGAGAAATGCAGGCAGGGCAGAGGCAGCGAGAGCTGAGCAGCACGCAGAGGGTTGGGAATGGGCGGCGGGCACGCGGAGGAGAGAGGCGGCGCGCTGGTCTGCCTGTGCTGGCCGTGCTGGCGGTGCTGGCGGTGCTGGCTGGGGGCCTCTTGGGACGCTCGCAGCCTGCGTGTGCTTGATTTGCTTGCTACCACAGCACCTACCCGTTCACTGCAGCGGGCGGCGCTCTCGCTGCACATCTGCCCGCCTGCCCACCTGCCCATGTCCATGTCCATGTCCAGTCCGCCGGCCCATGTCTGCTGGGGCCTGCCGCTAGCCCGGCCTGCGCGTAGTGCTGCACTTATCGCGCGCGAGCGACGAGCGACGAGCGACGAGCGACGCCTAGCCGTCCTGGCCGTGCTGGTCAGAGCAGCGACAGCCTGGGCGGGGCCGTGACGGTGCCGTCATTGTTTTTGCATCACAGACGTGTCGCCGTGTCGCCGTGTCGCAGATGCGCCGCCAGTGCCCGCCAGCGCGCGCCAGTGTTGGCCGCACCAGCACCAGCCCGAGCCTGTGCGGTGCGAGCTGCTGCGCGTCGCGGGCAGGCCATGGCTGTCGCTGCGCTGCGCCGTATCTCTCGCTGCGCCGCAGCAGAGCAGCGCAGATGCAGATGAGATACGCGTCGCGGCGCGGCCTGCTCGACGCTCCGGGCCCGAGCAGTGCGTGGTCAGCAACGGTCGCACCCCCTGCCGTCCTGCTTGCGCGGCGCACCGGGCAGGCTGGAGATCCGCATGCACTCTGGCAGATCCGAGGCGCCTATCAGGGGCACGTCTGGCACGTCTGGCATGACAGGGCACCGGCCACCTCTGCGCAGGATAGATTCACGTCTGCTGCACTGGGCGCCGGCACTCCCTCCACCGCACCGTGCCACGCTGCAGCAGCTGTGCAATGGCTCGCTGCTTGGCTGCTGCACGCCGTGCGCCGTACAGTCTCACAGTCCATCTCATGCTCGTACGCGCACACTACCTACCGCCAGGCCCGCCTCGCCCAGCTGTCTTGTCTTTGTCTGCCAGTGCCTGGCGGGAGCTGGCGCGCACTCAACAGGCCCGCTGCAGCCAATGATGAAATCTCTGCCGCCCGGTGCTGCGGCAGTTCAACGCTCCTGACGTCGGCGGTCGACTGCGCGTATAAGAAGACTCTGCCAAGCCTAACCAGAATACGACTGCCAGTGTGCAATTAGCCTGCGTGCACGGCCTGACACGTCCACATCCTTGCTCGACCTTCAACGGCGGCCTGTAAATCTCCCAATCGGGCGCCCGTTCCATCGGAATTGGTCGCCGCCCCAAGTCCACAGCAATCTCGCTTTCACGCCTTTGCCAGCATTGCCATCCCACTTTGGAGCGCTCGTCGTCCGCGCTGAGCCATCGTTATCTCCAGCTCACGGCGGCGCGGCGAGGCAGGCCCCCTTTGAGTTTGCAAGCTTGCTGTGGGCGCGGGAGTCCCGCATCGGCGGAGACCATCCAGCGAATGAAAATATCTTGCATCCGTTGAATAGCGGCCGGCACGACTCGCGCCTTGGCACCGGTTTGGACAACTGCTCTATCGGCTGTATGATGAAATTGCGCTGACGAGACCCGATTCAAATAATGCAGCACTACATAGACATCATAACTCTGCAGAGAACGCGAAGTTGCATCGTGACCATCTCTGTCCAGCACAAGTGTCGTGTGCGGCTCGACAATCACTGCTCCGAGGGGCTCTCTAGCTTGCAGCCAGCATTCCAGCATTCCAGCATTGTTGCAGTGATCCCGAGTTGGAAGCCTTGCCAAGCACTGTGCATGCTGCATCCCAAGACCACACGTCCGTGGATACTGCAGAAAGCGACGACAACCGTGTTTCACGCGACTGATTGTGCGTCGTTCATTCTGCAAGCGAAAACACCGGGTCGGCGCCGTCTCTCTGGACCCACTACAATCGAGATCAATGCCTAGTCCATTCGCTTTATTTCACCCTTGAACATGCAGTGTCACAACAGGTTTCCACAGCACCCTCGACCTGGCCACATGCACCTGGCACAGTTGTGAATTTGCGCACAACTTGTTGCCACAACTTGTTGCCACGATTTCCGGTCAAACCTTCGTATTGACTCAAGCAAACCTTTCGCTATCACCATCTTAGCTTTCCCAAATAGGATATGAAGATTATTGACACTCTTGACAGCGGGACGCCACGCGCCGAGTCACAAGCATCTGCTCTTGGTAATACGAGCGCACGTGTCAATGGGGTACATACGAGTGTCTCCAGGGTCGCACGTTCACATGTAAGGGCAAGAATGACCTGATGGTGTTTGGTAGAGCGATGCTCGGCATGTCCTGAGCTCCGCCAGGCTGAGATCAAGCAATATTCCAACCCGCCGGTTTGATACCGAGCCTTATGTTGAATCTTATATTGACCGGGGTCGAAGTCCCCTGGCGAGGTCTGCTTTTAGCCCCTCACAAAGTTCCGACCAGCTCCTACGGAACTGTTCCAAAGCTTGTCCAAGGCGAAGCCTCGTCATGGAGGATGCGAATGCGATGCTTGCAACCACCTGGTCTTCACCGTACCCATTGACGTGGACGGGCTGCCCTACTGTGCACAGTGGGTGGATCAGTATGATTGCGCGCTTGGCATCATGATTAATATAGAACCAACCGACAGGCCCTCTGCACATCATGCTCGGACTCCTTGTCGACAGCATCATCACGGCTTGCCGCATCTGCAGGTATCCAGCCCGACAAAAGTGCCCGGTAGCCTCGCAGCTGGTTGCTGCAATGCAACAATTTCAGAAAAGAGCAAATCACAAAAAAGCAATGGCGTTCAGCCTCGAAGCTATTTTTTTTTTCTTCCTGATCTTTCAAGCCCAGCTAACCGGATGCAGCAACTTCACCTCGTATCTCCTGAACCGCAACCGCCTCCGCCGCAGTGCCCCACATCGTTCCGCGCTCGATTCCACCGTGTTCTGTCGATCGTATGTCATTGCCCACTTTTGTTTCCTAGCAGACGCGATTTAATCACGACAGGTGGTGCACGCGCACGAAACACTGAAACAGCAGGGCAGAGATACAGCCATGCCACCAATGCCTTGCTGGACGCAACACCGTGCTGACAGGCAGAATTGCGTCTTCACGAGCAGGGACCGCAACCTTTGCAATAGCGGCGTTGCGTTAAGCACATGCCATGGACATTCAGGCACCGCATAGCGCGCTCAAAGTGATTGCCGTGCACACCACAGTCCAAAGCGCATCACGCGAACGTTCCCAATTGGACAATAGCTCTCCACATGTTTGGAACCGCAATCTTGGATGTGTTCTGGAAACCGCAATGGCTGCGTCGGATCTCCCTGATACCGAGCGGCTGCACCGAAGACAACACGGTGAAGACACCCCACCCCCTCTGTGGGTGTAGGCGAGTGTGGCGACTGTGATCAGTGACTGCAGTGCAATACATCATTGCCATAGTGTAGCCGTGGTATAGGAGACCGTACGGTAACTATAGGGACTGGATAGGGCGCTCTGCACTCAAACGAGCTAGGAGGCTATGTCTGCGCATCGCCACTGATCGACGTCTCGTTCCCCACGACCTGGAGGCGCGCCGGAGGAGACAACTTGTTGTTGTTGTTGTTGTTGTTGTTGTTGTTGTTGTCGTGCTTTGCAGATCCCATGTCTCGCTTGTATATTTGCACATCGCCGCTGATCAACCTCCAGTCTCTCGTTTCTCCTCTCCCGTCCTATACTGTGAGGGAGGTATACATGCTCGCTTCCCCGCTGCAGGGACAGTCTGTGCCAGCTGCCAGCTACCGCGCAACAGCGATTGGATGTGCTGTCTTGCCTCGCTTGTCTGCGAGATTGGTCCGAGGCGGATGCTCTGGCTGCCGCGTGAAGAGTGTCTAACCTTGGACTTGCCACATGGTAAGGTGACACGCGCAAGTCGTACTCGAAAAGGTCTACCTCACGGAGCGACACAGCAGTATCTCCGTCGTTGTTGTAATGTGCAGAAAGTGTTAGTCCTCGTAATCGAGCACTGGTGAGTCCTGAGCAGCAGCAGCATCGACACAGCATCCCGCTGCTGGACCAAATGCCTTCATTTCGTATATCCGCGTAACGCGTCTAGTGGTATCATATCAATCATTATCTCGTTTTCAACCCGCACTCTCCTGACTTTGCATGCACTACCTCCCCCCATCTCCTCCCCCCAGCAGGTCCCCCACGCCAATCCACTTCCTGACCAAGAACGCGCCCTGCGGCTGCAACTTGCGATAGTACGCGTCCTCCTTGCACAGGATCTCAAAATTGCGCTTCTTGTACCACTCCAGCCCGTCGTCGTTGGCCTCCCACACGTGCGCCGTGACGCAGCGCACGCCGTGGTCTGCAACAGCCTTCTTCACCACAGACTGCAGCAGGTGCATGGCGATGCCGTGTGAGCGGTAGGGGGCCAAGATGCCGAGGGTGCTGATGTAGAGTTGCGAGGAGGGGAGGAGACGGCAGCGGATGGCGCCAACGAGGCGGGGCCGTGGTGTCGCGTTTCCGTCGTTCTCCTGCTCTCTGTCTGTAGAGGTTTCGTCTGATGTGGCCGTGGGCGAGGGGTGCCACAGCGCTATCAGCGTTATGCTGTGGTTCGGCTCGACCATGGTCTCCTTGTAGAACGAGTCTGGGTAGGGTATTGGCAGCGTCAGGGCGTTGAGGCGCTTGAAGGCATCGAGGTGTTCGGGCGTGAGGGGCGCGAGCTCGACATTCGGGGGTAGTGGGCGCAGCGAGAAGAGCGAGGGGGTGGCGGATTTGGGGAAGGGAATCGGAGGCGTCGAGGTGGCTGTTGAGGGCGTCTGGGTCGTGGTGGGTGGGGTGTCATTTGACAGTCCAAGTGGTGTAGGCACCCGCGAGAGGGTCGCCGGCGTGCCTGTGGCCGAAGGGCGAGGACTCTTCTTCGAGCGCGGCCGTGACGAGGGCGCAGACAGAAAGTCGTCGGGTATGTCGTTCCATTGCTCCGTTGCCTTGGGAAGTGGCGTTGGTATTGTGTTCGAGGGCACGCGGTTCGTGGGCATGCGGGGAGGCGCGGAGACGGACTTTGGAGGTGGCGGCGGCCGTTTCGGTGCTGCTGAAGCTGGAGGAGGCGGCGGCGGTGGAGTCTGTGTGTTCTCTTTGCTCGCAGCTGGCTTCTTCAGCCACCCGGACAAGGACGACTGCAGCATGGCTGGGAGTGGTGCGGGAGTGCAGACGGGTGGGAGGGATTGGAGACTGGGGGGAGACGATGCAGGGAGAAAAGGCAGCTGCCCGTGTGTTTGCTGTTTATAGTGGCCACCAGCGCCGCCTAGTCATGAGGACAGATGTCTGTTGTTGAGTGCTAAACATGCGTCGACTTTCTGGAGCATCCAACATTCCGCGCCGATCGCTACTGCATACGTCGTAGCGTACGTGACGCCCGGCCAAGGCTGAGGGCCGACTTCTCGCAGCAGCTGCATCATCGCGCTGGCATCCCGCACCTCCGACCGCAGCAACATGGGCGCTGAGAACTCGAAACCCTCTTCGGAGGTCAAGCAGCATGTCTTCTCCACGTACGTGCTGCTCCGCCCGCCCAATGGCTGCCCCGGCCGGCTGCCGACCCAGCCAGCAACGCGCGCACCAGTGCTGACAAGTTTGCGCGCAGAGATCACCCGGTCCGGTTCTCGAACCAGCTGGTAGACTCGCTGCAGAAGAACACCTTCGTAAGTCGCCCGGCGGCGGGGGCGCGAGAGACAATGGACGGCCGCTGATTCTCGGAGCAGACGGATGCCACGCGCTCCAAGGCGCAGGAGCTGGCGTACCAGGAGCGCCTGACGGCCGAGCTGGAGAAGCTGCGCGAGCAGGGCACACAGGACTTCTCCAAGTTCAGCGAGACGCTGTCCGGCGAGGAGCCCCAGCCGTCGGAACCCTCGTTTACCGAGAAGCTCGCCGACGCGACCTCTTCCTCCGCCACGCTTGCCGAGAAGAAGCGCCAGCAGGACATGAGCCGTACGAGCGTGACAAAGGAGATTGAGCAGCTGCGCGCCAAGCTCGAGCAGCGCAAGAAGCTGGAGCAGGTCGATGCCGACCTGAACAAGGCCAAGGACGCCGTTGTCACATGTCTGAGGACCCACGACCGCAGGCCGCTGGACTGCTGGAAGGAGGTCGAGACATTCAAGCAGGAGGTCGGCAGGTTAGAAAAGGAGTTTGTCGAGCGGACGATCCGATGAGCCGCGGGCTAGGACAGCAGACGTGCTACTATGAAGCCATGACACGTGCTTGGCCAACCAGGGTTCTGTACAGATAGAGTGGGCTTGTAAAAGCGTCCCATGAGCGGCTTCCTGTTTCTTCAGCTGATCGTTGATTCGTTTCCAAGCCTGTTTGTACCCCGCACTCGCACACGTGTGTCTGCGTTTGACCCCCAGCCTAGTTATTTCTCTCCTCTTTCCTGTCGCCCTCACTCCTCTTTCCTGTCACCCTCACTCCTCTTTCCTGTCACCCTCACTCCTCTTTCCTGTCACCCTCACTCCTCTTTCCTGTCGCCCTCACTCCTCTCACCTCTTGTGCCTTGCTCTTGCATACTCACCACCCCACATTCACCATGAAATCTTTCCCGCACGCCAGGAAGTGGGGCTGCTCTGGTTTACTACGTCGCCTCGCACTACTCTGCCTTCACTCCGCCCCACGTTACAAATTTCAACAGCTGGCTCCAATACTACTCCCACCTGTGTTTCGATTTCACAGACGTCAGCACGCAAGGTAGTACAACTGGCGTGATGGCCGGCCGAGACCGCGATGAGAATGCCACTGATAGCGAGGACGAGTGTGTGGAAATCCAGCTGATAGACCTAAGTAAGTAAACGTTGGGATGTAGTGGATCTTCACACCAACAAAGCTTTTCCAGCGCTCGAGGAACAAGTGGAAGGGCCAGTGGACATTTATCAGTCCGCGGAAGTCTTTCCAAGTCCTGAAGTGAAGACGAGACAAACGAAAAATTTACCTCAAAGGCCAGACAAGGAAATACGCCATCACAGACTGACAGATGGAACTATTATCCGTGCAGACGACTTCGTGGAACTGCGCTGCCCCGAACACCGAAAAGTAGACCCAGAGCATTCTGGGGACTACCTTCGCATCGCAAAGATCATCAAGAACACTCAGACAGGGGAATTGCTACTTCGAGGCCATCGCTTCATGCGCGAGAAGTACCTCGTCGGCAAGTCGTACATAGGGCCCAACCCGCTCTATGGCCAACAAGACCGACGTATAAACAATCGAATCGGTGCGCGGTTGAATGAGCTGACGATGCATCTCGTCATCAGAGAAGACGACAACCGTCCAGCAATTGTGCAAGGACTGGAAGACGTACCAGTTGCAATGGTCCAAAGAAAGCGAGCAATCATTCTCACGGACAAACCGTACCCTATGCTAGGGTTTCGCTACGAGCCCAGGAGTTTCTATGCGCCTGTGGCTACCGGCTCAAAGGCAGAGCAGCGCCTTCACATCTTCAAGAATGGACCACTCATCTGTAGATGGTCAAGGATATCTATCACATCGCCGAACGGAAAAGTGTACGGCAGCATGTTCAGGTATCTTTCAAAGAAGGACATTTTACATTCGCATCCCAGCCCCACATCGAGCAACAACCGTTCCGGTCCAGCCATGCCGCATCTAAGGAAACGCTCTTTAGAAGAAATGCCCAATCTAACCGTGCGAAACCCCACGCACCCATCGAAGAAAGAGCCCTACACGTTCGGGGACATGTTTTGTGGTATGGGCGGAGCCTCTCGAGGTGCGAACCAAGCTGGTCTGAACGTTGTAGCTGGTCTGGACGCAGACGAAATTGCAGTCACAGCCTGGGAGGCAAACAACCCTAACAGTATTCCGTTGTGCATGGACTCTTTTGAGTCCGTAAGGAACGGTTTCTGGAAAAGCGTCGGGAGAATTGTCATGCTGATAATATCGTTTCCATGCCAGCCGTATAGCGGTGCTCAGTAAGTTTGTCTTTCGCATTCGTTCAGCATCTTAATTAAAGTGACAGGACTCGACCGGGACAGTATAATGAGCTGAATATTGCACAGTTATACGTCATCAAGCCTTTGATCGAATTGTTGAGGCCACGAGTAGTTATCCTTGAGAACACTTCCGGGCTAGCCAACCTTGAAAAGAACCGCAAGTATTTCAACAAGGTCCTGAACGACGTTCTTTCAGCAGGGTCAGGCTACAATCTTCGATACAAGGTTATGAACATGGCTGATTACGGTCTGCCTCAAGAACGCAAACGTCTCCTTATCATTGCAGCTAGGTATGATTGCTCAATGGCGGTTTCTGCTCATACTGATATGTCCTAGAAAAAGTGACCCGCTTCCCCCTTTCCCCAAGCCCACTCACGGGCCCCCTGGTAGTGGACTTCAACCATACGTGAGTATTGGCGAAGCATTGAAAGTACTTGAGCGACTCGGAGCTCGTGCAGAGCAAGACCACTATCATAGGCTTCACAAGACTGTCAGACCTGAGGCGCGATTATATGACCCATACAGCAAGTTTGTTGACTGTATCATGACAAAAGGCGTAAACAGCCTTCACTGGAGTGGCGAAACATTCACTCCACGAGAGCTTGCGCTGCTGCAGTCTCTACCATACCACCACCACTTGGCTGGCAGCTGGAGTCAAGCCATCAAGGCTATTGGAAACATGTTCCCTCCATTGATGGTGGAAAAGGTCCTCAGATTGTGCGCGCAGACCCTTGAGGCATTCGACCATGGCTTCATAGATGCAGATGAAGAGATCGACGATCTGAACATCACGTTGATCGAGAAGGGAGTTGACATTCCCGAGATTACCCACACTCCGACGTCGCTTTTCGACCTCACCAGTCGTGCCAATGACTCGCCCTACCAGTATCTTTCACGCCCCATACTCAGCGATGCAAATCACGTCGATCATTCGTCTGCCTGGGCCAAACGTAAGTTTGAGACATCCGACACGAAGGCCGAGAGCAAGCAGAAGAGAAAGGACAACAATGGCATCTTCGACGACAGTGACGACAACGGCACCCCTTCTCCTACTATACGACGCAAGAAGCGCACACCTCCGACATCGTTAGAGGAAGCGTTCTGGAAAGACTATCGTGGCAAGACACTCGTGCTTTCGGACAGTGAGGAAGACACTGTGTGATTGCAAAGGGGCTCGCAAAGACATGCCTTTGAGTCATAGCAATTGTGAGCTGGGGGGTTAAGCATGCGGGTCAGAATCTTATGTCTGCAAATCTATGCATAGCCAAAGAAAGCGCATTAACAATATTACGTGCACTACTGCCACAATTATGCAAACAAGTAACGCAAATAATGCCTTGAGTTTAAGTTACTATTGAAGTTATGACTATCAGCTGTTTGAGCTGTGCTAATGCCACGACAATGCAGTGTGTAGTCCTCCCTAGGTCTAAGCGAAATACTGTTACAAACATGGGTATCATCAAGTCGTCCATCATCTTTGCTGAGCGGAATCACTTCATCATCTCCACCACGCGCCTCGCTTCCTGCACAACACCGACTGACTCCCGACGCTGTTCACCCAAAGCTATGAAACCAGACTCGTTCGCCTCCTCCTCCTCAGCTTCATCCAGCTCATCCTCACTGAGCCCCTCCAACATCGCCTTGATCTTGATCTCACTCCGCGCAAACACCGTCTGACACGCCAGAAACAAAAGCCCTCTCTTGCACAGCTCCTCCTTCTCAACCCTGTAATTGAAATCCGACTCCGGAAACGCAAAAGCCACTGCCACATTCCGCACGGCAACAAGATTCGACACGGCGTTCCTGAACCGCACATTCCCTTCAATGACATGGAACGCCGTCAACACCTTCTTCACGTCTAACGAGTCGTCTAGACTCTCGTCGTCCGACGCCAGCACGCCAAACACTTCGTCACTGAAGCTTGCGTACCGCCGCGTATCCGCCGTGAAGCTGAGGCTCAGCAGCGTCGACTCGACGAAGCCGAGTACGTGCGTTAGGTTCATGATGTATCGCTCTGCGGCGGGGCAGATGGGCTTCCAGCCGCCGATGCCGGGCTCCGTCTTGAGCTCTTTGGGGTAGAACAACGGGTCGATTTCGAGGTGCCGGATCAGTGGGAGGTCGCGTGCTTGCAGTGGGGGCTCGAAGGCGCCGCAGCCGTCGAGGTCGTTGTCACTCTTGCTGGGGAGCGAGGTGATGTAGAAGGTGTTCTTGCCGAAGAAGGCGTTCCGGGCTTCGGCGTGGATTTGCCTGTTGACGCGCAGGATCTTGGTGTCTAGGCCATATCGTGTGTTTCGTCGGGCGGCGACGCCCTTCAGGGGTTGGTCGGCAACGAGGAGGTAGTCGTAGATGCGTAGCCGGAGCTCAGGCGGGAGCATGTCTAGCAGAGGGGACTTCATCGTAGCGGATGCCATGCTCAAGTACGGGAGGTCTGCAACTGGCGCAATGGGGAAGCAGGTCGCTGCTGCTGCCGAGCAATGGGGAATAGCGAGTATGTATACTTCGGAGCGGACGTGGTATTTGAATCAAGGCTCCACCAAGCCTTTTCTTTCTTCGACGGTTCTAAACCTCGCATGGACGCAGATATCTACACAACAAAGGCTATAGACCCAGGAGAAAAAAACAAGCCACAGCCCAGGGCGCAACAGGGCCTTTGTACTTTTTTTGTAAAAGACTTGCATCCCCAGGCTGCCCAAGGCGCTTTTAAAAGCGCCGCACCCACAAATCCCCCGTCCGATGGGTGCCCGTCCACTCGCCAACCCTTCCCACCGGACGCCCGTCATCCGCATACCTAGGCTCCTTGCACTCGCAGAACCTACCGTTCAGGAAGGGCGTCTCTAACGAGCATGGGAATCCACTCGCCCACATGACCGACCGCCGTTGCAGATCGGCGTATCCCTGCCACGGAAGTGCTCCGCACGCTGTCAGCCGTAGCTGGGGGCGCGCTGGCGCGTTTCCAGAAGCTTTCTCGAACGGCGGAGCAAGCGCTAAAGCTGCACCGAACAAAGCGATAACGGTGAGGCGCCATGCGGATGCACTGTGAAGGTCAGAGGCGCGGGATGATGCGACGTCGAGGCGAGCACGAGGCATACAGACGAGCCGCCTAGCGCCAGAGTTTCTGTGACTGGGGCCGTGAAACATGTGGTTTTTTCGCTTTCGCCGTTACAATACCTTGTCCGGCATGCCTGGGGATCTGGTTCGTCGCTTTATATTCCCGGCGTCGGTCGCGCTCGGCGAGAGCTCAGTGCGCAGTGAAGACCGCTCCCTCACGCCTGCCCTTCTGTTTGGTACTCGGCAGCGCACAGTCTTGTTGTTCATAACGGCGAAGCAGGCTAACTGGCCGTACGGGCTTGGGCGCCTCAGCAGTCAAAGCTCGTATCGAAATCGCAAACTCACCAGCCTCGAACGTTGCAACGAGTTAGCTCGCGTCAAGCCGCACTGCGGGAGCACACGTGGGGGTCTAGCATGGCTGCAGATCGCCACTGGTCGGTGATCCAGACACCAGCCACTGCGGTCCGAGATGCTTCCGCGGCACTGTGTGCGGATGGGCTTCCTGTCATTTCACGCCCTGCCCGAGCACTTCATGCATATGCAGCGTTGTGTGTACAGCAGCACGCACTCGTCTCGACTCGATTCGACTCGGCTCGACTCGATTCGACTCAACGGCGTCGTAAGCACAGCATGTATTCCTCGTATCTGTGACTGCTTAGGTCTCTCTCTGCCCTACAACTAGCCGGGCTGCCTAACGTTTCAGGCTTTCGACTAAACCCACGCTACCACCATGAGCAGCATCCATTTTCGTCTCAATGGAACAGTGTGTCGTCGGACTCAACTCCGCCTCGCATGATCAAAGAAATCGTTGGCCTGGTAAGACGATGACAGAGACGGTCCGACGGTCCAAATTATGCGCCTGATTAGGCCGAGTCTCGTGACATGTTGTGGGTGGGGGAAGGCGAGCCGATTACAGGATGCGCTGTCAAATTGCTCTGGAGAGCTCCGGCGGACTGTAGCTCTGTCAGCAAAAGGCGCTGGGAGTGCCCGCTTAATTATGTATGGTGCTATTGTGAAGTGTGTAGAATTGACCACTGCTATGTAGCTCTCCATTAGCTCAGTGATCTTGCAAGAGACGAGGAAAAGCAATTATCATAAGGTTTCTCCGTTCTGGACACTGATGTCATCAAAGCTAAGCATAGCGTCTCAAGGGAATTTGTCATGATCCCTTCATTCATTGCTCATCAATCGTCAATCGTCCCTGTCTACGATCATGCCAGAACGATAAATCTGCAGTATAACAATATGCCAAAGCTAGTCGTACAGTCATTCATTCATCCAGCTACATTTGGTAGCGAATCATCATTAGTCTCTCCTCTTGACCGTCTTCTTTCTGCGCTGAACCACAGGTGATCCGTCCCCCTCAGAACCGGACTCGGTGAAATAATCATACTCCTCATGAACCTTGTACCCACGATCGGGCCGTCGGCTGTCTCGACTCCTGTCACGGCGTCGACGGCGATCATCGCTGTCGTAGAGGCTGTCACTGTCGTAGTGTCGGTCGCGGTCGTCTCGCTCATCGCGCCGACTGCGGTCGCTGCGGTCCTCGCGGTCGTCTCGTCCACGAGACTTTGAGCGAAAGCGGTCAATAATACTTCGGCTTCTAGCTCGGAGACCGCCTCCACTCTTCCGGTCTGGACTGCGGGGTCGGTTATCGTGTCTTCGGTGTCGAGACCGCGAACGAGACCGCGACGGGAGTTGTCCATGCTCGTGTTTTGCCCTGCATTCGTATCAGCCTCCATCACACCGCTCTTCTGAAAGTAGAACAAACCTGTCAACGTTCCTGGCAGCGATCGCCTGTCCACCGAGCGCACCGGCCGCAGCCCCTGCTAGCATTGTCAGTCTACTTCTACCTGCAGCTCTGCCGGCAAAGCCTCCCGCCAACGCACCAGCCACTGTAGCACCGAGGTTCTTCTTCCGCAGATCCATGTCATCGAATCTTTCACGCATGTCAGACATACGCGACTTTTCACGACGAGAACTGCGGGAATCTGCAGACCTAGCTCTATGCCGATGTTCTCGGCGGTCGTGCTTGGTGCTGCTACGGTGGCTACTAGAATGGCGGTCGTCGTGCGGGGTAATTTGCTGGTCAGAGCTTCGAGGGCTGTAGGCAGAATGATACTGGCTTTGGTCGAAAGAAGGCTGAGAGCGCGATTGTTGGCGGTAAAACGGCGGCGGTGAGGCATAACCGTTCACATGGGCGTATGCAGGGTCTTGGGGAGCATATGCTGCAGGGTCCTGAGGAGCGAATGCTGCAGGGTCCTGAGGAGCATATGCGGCAGGGTTGTACGGAGGATACCGCGCCTGGGCCCCAGATGGTGAGTTTGGCCCAACAGGCGGAGGCGGGATCGGGCCTGCGGGCGAAGGAGCGTAGCCAGGTCCGGGAGTATAACGTGCAGCAGATGCTGACCGAGCTTGTGGCATGTGACCTGCTTTTGCATGCTGGATTTCCTCGTAGCGATGCGCTGCTTCACTTCCATATGCCACTGCTGGTGGAGAAGTACCATCTCTGTTGATGGGTGGTTGTGTTGAGTACGGTTGACTGTACACAGGCTGAGGAGTGTTAGTAGGTGGGCGCCGCAATACTGCCGCAAGAGGCGGCTCATAGGAAGGCGTAAAAGAAGCTGAGACAGGTGTACCACGACGAAGGTGGTCGAACAAATGAGGCTGTAGACCAGCAAAAGGAGATTGCGCGTACGAAGGCGGCCTGTTCAGTAGCGGCGGTGGACAAGAGCCCACCGGCGTTTGAAGAGACGGCATCATCGGAACTGTCGCGCTTCGAGAACGGAAGAAGTTATTTACCTGCGGTGGATAGCCTGCCTGGGGCTGAGCCGATGTTGGTCGATAGTCATCCTGGCCCGACCTAAAAGCATATTCCTGGGAACTGTACGGCGCATACTCGGACGTTGGCGGTGGTGGAAAATATGGTGCTTGGCTCTGTCCCTGTCCCGCGTATGGCATGTTTTTGTCGTTGTATTCTTCGGACACGTCTCTACCACGCTGGGTGTCCCGTCCACGACTCATACTCCTGCTAGTGCTTCTGGCCGTGCTTTTTCGGCGTCTGCGCTCTCTTCTGCGTTCGTCCTCACGGTCAGGATCGCCACCACTACAGTCCGAATACTCGCGTTGCAGGCTTTGCTCCCGTCGCGATCGCTCGCTGTCGCGTCTGCTCTTCTCCTTGGGTGGTGATCGGCTTTTCTTGCCCTTCTTTTTCTCCTCTTCAGGCTTGAAGAACCCGCCTGGAATCTTTTCGAAGAATTTGTCTGGTATCTGTTCTGCACCGTAACCGAGCGCCTTGAACGCAAGAACAGACATCTTTCTATGGGGCGCACGCCAGGACGTTGGATGGCGTAGCCAGGTGTGTGACGTAAGGCAGGCTGAGCGATCACGGCTGTGATTGGGCGATACCCGGTGGGCGATATACGCGGAAGCGCGAGACTTGGTGAGTGGTAGCGTGTGGGTAAGACCGTAGTAGTAGTTAGCCGTCTGAAGGGTCGTGTATGAACAATATAGATCTGAGGTGTGGGGAGGGGGTCTTCAGGAGGTTGGAGTCGTGTTGCGGTTGCGGGTGTAAAGGCCTAGTAAGGTATAACAACTCAAGCGGCAGGCACATTCTCGCGAGCCCTCGTACGGAAGCAATTGTACCAGCAGGGGACTTGCGCTTCAAAATCGTAGGTCACGATAGCTGTGATTTGTCGCACGCAACATGGAGATCGAGCATGACATCATATGTGTTCGTCACCGCCTGAGGCTTGCGCCTGGATTGTACGCTTAGGACGCGAAGAGCCGCAGATCTCCCCATCTGCTGGCCCTTTCCCTTGCATAGAAATTCGTTTCGATCAACCACATGAAGGTCGCACTCTGTCCCCGCTGCAGAGGCGTGTTGTGTATCGTAATTCTTCCGCGGGAATATCTAATCGTGTTCTTACACAAAGCTATGACGTCGTGTTACTTACAAGCCACCTGGGATGATCTCGTGGACACTTGCAGCTTAAAGTAGAAGAAAGCACGCATTGTGCCGCGGCAATCATCAAATCGACACTCGGAGAATACGCGGGCGAAAAGCTTGTCCCTGAGTACCATCCAATCTTTATGCAGGGCACACGGGTTGACAGGGGACATCGTAAGACGTGAGACAGTGCACTTATGCGTTGTCCAAGTTCATTCGCATGTAGAGCAGCCATTCGCAAAGGCGTGGATTTGCACGATGACGACTGGTTTCAACATCAATTCTACCGTCTCCTTCTGCGTGACCATGCCTCTGGTGTTGCGTAGAAGGCGGGCCAGATACTCTGCTCTTGTTTCATCTACGCGTCTTTTGCAGGAGTTACCGGGGTACTCTAGGCGGCTTTTGATATATGATAAGAGAAAATGGAGTCTTGTGAGTAGCACATGGCTCTGCAAGTTATAATTCATTTACTTTGAAATACTTCATTAAAACTATGTGGCTTGGAGTTGCAGCCTGTTTTATTGCGCAACCCAAAAGCTGGCGTAGTAGTCAGCGTTTAGTTCTTCGGTGTACACCAGAAATATCCAACCAGGAAGATAAATATGGCTCATTGTTTCCAAGGTCTCCACTGTACATTTGTCGGAAGTGCGGATCTGTCCCATCTGTAGCCAGTCGTCTGCGTACGTACCGTCGCCTGCATGTAACTGTTCATCTCACATCGACATGCTTGTCTATAAGCCCTGCGGCAGCGTCACTCGATACGAGCAGAGAATGCATGACAAGCCAAGGGTATCTCCATTTCAGTAGCACCCGAGCTCTACGAAACATGCGCTAACATAGGACACTGGCTCAGGAGCGGTTCAAAGGTTCTCTTAAACAGCCTGAGCCCCATGCTGTGGGCTTCTGATCTCGCCCGAGGGTCGTCCAGAGCTGTCCGGGACTTCGATCATGTCTTCCACCATACCCAAGAACCTCTGCCGATACTCGTCACTGTTTGTAGTGATGCTCATTGGCCCATGGTCTTTGCCGAATTTGAGAGCGTTGTACAGCTTCACCAAGCCGGTGAAAGCATGTGCTTGCAACGCATCTTTTGACCAGAAGAAGTCCAGTACAATGACTCGATACACCCATTTGCCGTCTCTTGAGACGATGCCGGTACGCCAGGTGGATCCATGCCCTGGCGGATTTGGGACTTTGCGTGTGCCATAGTCCAAGTCTGCGGGATAGCGAACTAAGAAAAGCGAGTAATCAACGGCATTGTTTTCCTGCAGCAGCTTACTGTCGTTCGATAATTGCGCCATGAGCTCTTCTTTCTGGTCGACAGTGACACTGATCTTGTCTTTGAACTCATCAATGAGACGATCTTTGACGCTCTCTGGTGCTAATCTACCACCAGCAATGTCCCTCTCTGGGAAGAAGTAGTCGTTCGGTTTCAGGTCGAACGACTCCCACCGCTTTTGATTGCTTTCACTGCAGCTGGACTTCCCATGCAGTATGTTCTCCATCACAATATGGTGACTGGGAGCAGCACCAATTATAGCACCTAGTGTCGTTGTCGGGCAATAGAGAAAGTCTGTGATGCGGACAAGGAGGGAGTCTTTGTAAAATTGCATGTGCTCGACATACGGGTCTAGAAGTCTTTGGCGAAAGAATGACTGCTCGAATTGACGTGGAAGTGACTTGACGAGGAATTTCGAATTTGGTGTCGTGAAGAATGTCTAAGCTCTATTAGTCGAGAATCATGCATCGGTTTATCCTTCACGAACAGAGCCAGAATATCCCAGATCTCCAACCGACTCCAGGTCCGTTCTTTTTGACGATGATGGACTCCTGAAGCTCTCGGTATACTCTTCCTCGTCAATTTGCCACGACTCGATCCTGAGTTTCTTGAATAGTTTACCACGATAGCGAGCAAGGGTGAGCTGGAAGAGGGAGAAGAAGGCGAAGATGCGCGCAAGCAGACCTGGCTGTGCATTTTCATCATTGCTCACAGGCTTAGCGACGAATATGGCGCGCAAAATCGAAGTGCTGATTAGGCGCTGTCGGCGGCCCATCTTGAGCGTTGATGTTGGGGTTACCGTGCTCTTGCCCAAACTTGATTGTTTGCGTACCTGTTTAGGGCTGACGTCACCGCGCGCTAAGCAAACGCGCTCGCGTTCAGCTGCTCAGCATCGCCCTTCACGCCAACCGCCCGTCATTCGATATCACTGTACGTACTTTCCGGCCGAGGCCGCGGGCACCATTGCTATAGCGCACAAGCGACAAAAGGGTGGATTTTTGAACATGCTAATATCACGCAGCCGCCGACCTGCAGCTAACGTTTAGTAGCCAACGGTACAGGCAAGAGTAAACGCCACCAGCGGTCGACACGGCACCAGAGCATGGATTCCTTGTGCTACTCGCAACCTTCCAAGCCCAGAACGAGCCTGACTGGGAAAGCTTCCCAATACCACAGTCATCAGGCGAGTAATGTCATATTGAACACAGTGTCTAGATCTGCCGATTCACCCCAAAGCTTCCTGGGAGAAGTCGCACTACATAGGCGTCCACTGCGCCCTCACCATGTCTTCACCAGATAGAAGTGGATGCACCAGACCAGTCATTCACAAGATATTCGAGAACGCCAACCTGGATAGCCGGTTGCGGCTGCAATACTTGGAGCCCTTGTAACGTCTGACCCTAAAATCAACTGCGCCACATCCGCAAAGGCAAGCGAGTCTCGCACGTCGCCATCACCGTCTTTCGGTCGTGATATAGTAAACTATAGTGGCACAATAATGCACTACCCGGTCCTCCCAATAGCCGCCTTACGTGTGCGTGTCAGACGGCCCAGGATCACTCGTTAAGCAGCATCTAATGGCGAAGAAGAGTTCTGTTCAGCCACAAAGGCCCGTTCCTAGTATGTGGCATCTCGAGATCTTGCAACAAACGAGACCCACACAGGGTTAAGCGATCTCCCGTCCGGGTGCAATCCCGCGGCATCGGTCTCGGACCCACCACCTTGAAGGGCAAATGTCTCACAATCAGCCGGAGTGGCATTGGTTCAACTTAAGGCGAACCATCGATCGGAAGGCAGGGGTTCGCTGATGGGGTTGGCCGTACTTCCAGTACAGACCTGATACTTTTGATGAATCTCAGCAGAAGGGAATGCACACCTCGTCGCCACCGTCAACCCTAATCGCGTGCTCGGCTCAAGCATCCAGCCTCTCTCCTGAACGCACCGATGGACAGTACAACTCAAGGAGTGCCTCGTTGGCGTGCAAGACTGTCGTCTGGACCTCCATACCGGCAGGTTGCCGAGCCTAAATGTCCCGTTTCACGCACAGTAGTGCCTCAGGACCCACCATACCTCTTTCAAACGCCGAGCCATGGCCAATTGGGAGTTCTCTATTCGAGGTAGTCGACGAAGTACAAGCCCTCACTCCATCTGTTGCATATCTGCATCATTAGCTGCCTGCAGGGCTTATGTGGCTACCGCTGACACAGGTATATTTGGATATAACTCCGTTCTAGGCACATTCTAGTCGTATAAATCAATGAAAGTTCTGCCGTCCGGGCTGCTTCTATAACGTTCATTCTACTTCTCTGTTTTCTTCTTGCTCGCTGCTTGCACAATCATATACACTTAGATACCCCAGACCACCGCAGGTCGAGATTCATTATGGCAGCCGCCGATGTCCAGCAGATGCCTGCGCAGGAGCCGGCTCCCCCAGCACTCCCAGACTACCTCACTGATCCTGACGCTGTCCTAAAGGACACAGAAGTCAAGTGGCGGTATGGCAGAGCTCCCGACTACTCCAAGACAAGAAAGGTCTTCTCTGAGAGTGAGTGTCACATAAAAAGCCAGCGGTGTCACAACGCTGACACGACTTAGCAAAGCAAAAATCTCACGAAGCCGGCTCTCTCCCCGAGCTTGTCCAGAACCTTGTCAAAAACTGGGAGGTGGAGGCTTCCTTCAAGCCCGTTCTCAGCGATTGGCGTACCGTCGACCACGAGAACTATTCGTTTGCCATCAACGGTTCCGAGCCCGAAGGCGCCGAAGCCATGCTCAAAGTCGGCACATACAACGCCATCATCGCACCGAACGAGTACTACTCGCCTGATTACTCAGACTTTGCGAGCAGCCACAAGACCTTCAAGCGCATGATGCCCACCTTCGCTTGGGAGGTCTTGGAGGTGTACAGCGGGCCGCCCACCGTCAGCTTCAGGTGGCGACACTGGGGTGTCATGAAGAACGACTACGTTGGTATCAACAATAAGGGCGAGAAGGTCACGGCGAAGGCCCACGGTGGGGCCATCGACGTTCAGGGTGTCACAGTCGCCACCGTCAACGAAAAGGTGCAGCTGCAGTCCGTCCGCACGTGGTTCGACCCCATGGACATGTTCAGGCAGATCGCACCCGACGGCGTCGTCAAGAAGGAGGCAGCCAACAAGGATATGTCGCCTGCCGATATCGTGGACAGCACGTCCAGCGGCGCCGCAACACCCACGACGACGACGACGACAACCACGACCAGCGTCACCGAGGCGCTCGATGCCATGAATCTCGACAATGCCGCTGCAGCTGGCTGCCCTTTCGCAGCGAGTGCGCAGAAGCAGAACGGTGAGACCAAGTTGCCTGAGGGCCATCCCCCGATCGAGGAGAAGATGCAGCAGGTTGTGGCCGAGTCGCGCAACGAAAACGGCACACTGAAGACGGAATTAGACCCAGAGCAGCACGGCAAGTTTGACCAGGAGGTCGCTGATCATCCGTACATGCCAGGTGGCTTCCGCTGAGCGGGCGGCTCGAAGTAGTTGGCTGTCTTAGCTTTGTAGCGTTGTTGCGAGTGCTTGTTTGTATGACTGAGAATGATACCACTGTTGGGCTGCATGGCATTGTTGCCCTTGAGATGTCGCTGTGGTATGACGAACATAGGCGTGTTGTGAATATTACCACACACAAAACATGCCTCTCGCCCTTCCGTAGGTCTCGACACTGACATGTTCACTGTTGTTCTAGAGTAATCGTTAAAGCACACGAGGGAATAGAGCCAAACCAGCCAGCACACCCGTTCGTACACCCAGGCTACTGCAATGCGCTGAATGATCCCAGTCTGTGGGTTAGTGATGCTACAAAATTCAAACAGTTATCGTTCAAGTCCTCCTGAGCCATGTCGGCTGGACGATAGCTTCCTCCTATTGACGTGATCATTTTCATCCAAGAGAGCTCATAAACATCCGGTCTCCACAAGTCTGAGGCTCTTGTCGAGTCCGTCATGTGCTGTGTGCATGTTCGGCGGCCTGACCTGGTGCTACCACGTGGAAGCAGGAACACAGCATGCGCTGCAGATGTTGATAACCAGGTCACGCGGTCGTGTTTACCATGGAATGCAAGCCAGAAGTTCCGTACCTTTCGTAGTACTTCCACGCAAAGGCTTGACGCGTTCCTCCGTTGGGTTGCAAAGGCTGGCTGCCAGACCTGATAGTGTCGCGTGCCAGCGTTGGGACCTGACGTTTCGCAGCGGACCCTTGCCGTGCAGTCGCCCATCAACACGACCAGCGGCGCCAAGCCATGTCAAGCTGTCTGCAGTAACGGACTCTACGAGTAACCGGAGAATTTTGAGGTCAAGAGTGTGTACACCGCTCGCTGAGTGTTCGCTGAGTGTTCGCTGAGCTTCGACGGCCTTCACCTGCGCACCGCCTTGGCTGACGCGCTACCAGGCCCGGTTTACGGGCCAGTCGGGATAGAGCCGCAGCAGCCCTCACTGACGTCTCACACCCAGCACCAACACAGCCGCTCTCCCCAGCCTGTGGCGAGTGCAACGCGCGGCGACCCAGCAGCGAGCCATTGAGCCTCTGGAGCATCGAACCCTCGGCGCCGCCCGCCCCGCGACTGCGACACCAGAGCGTTCATGTGCTGCCTGGCCGGCGCATAGAGCATAGAGCACCACGGCCCCGCTGCGCTGGAGACACGACACCGTGGACCACGCCCGCGCAGCCCGCAGCCCGCAGCCCCCTCGATACCCGCCATTCTTAGCGCACCGCCGCCATGCCCTCGATCCTGTCCGACGAGGACAAGCTGACGGTCAAGCGCACCGTCCCCAAGTCGGCCAACAAGATCCACGCCGTCGCCGTCGCCAAGCTGTACGTTGCCTACCCCGACAGGAACAACTGGACATACACCGGCCTGCAGGGCGCCGCCGTCCTTGCAAACGACCTGGTCGGCAACACCTTCTGGATCAAGCTGGTCGACATCTCCGTACGTATGCGCCTTCTCTCGCCCTGCGCCATACTGACATGTTACAGTCCGCCAACCGTGGTGTCATCTGGGACCAGGAGATATACGACACCTTTACCTACAACCAGGACCGCGTCTTCTTCCACACCTTCGAGCTCGAGGCGTGCCAGGCGGCCTTCTCCTTTGCCGACGAAAAGGAGGCAAAGACGTTCAAGAAGAAGGTTGACGACCGCGAAAAGAACGCCCACAAGAACACAAAGAACAAGCCCTTCGGCGCTGCAGCAGGGATCAGTGGGCCTGCTGCCAACGGAAAGAGTCATGGACACGGCCTCTTGGGCGGTCTTTTCGGCCACAGGCATGCCTCGAATCCAGCGCCGCCGCCTGCCTCCATCATCCCTCCGCCAGCTGTCAGCCTCGTGTCGCCCTCGCAGAGCAGCCATTCGAATGCCACAAGTGCCAGGAGCTCCGCGATCGACACTACCGACCCGTCATGGCAGCCGCTGTTGAAGGAATTGCTGGCAATGGGCATCACAGAGGATCAAATTGAGGAGAACGCCGACTTCATCAAGCTGTACATTGAGCAGAAGAAACATGACGAGAAGGCACAAGCTGAGAACGAGGCGAGAAGAGCGAGAGCGCCTCCACCACCTCCACCGAGCGCACCGCCAACAGCGCGCACTATCAGCCCTCAGACCACCGGCAACTCCAGGCGTGGGCCTCCACCTGCGCCGCCGCCAGCTCGACGAACAAAGACCGAAGCGCCCAACCGCACTTCATCCTCGAGTCCTGCACCGCCTTCTCCTCCACGCGAGCCTTCTCCACCCCCTGGGCCCCCAAAGCCCGTCTTCAGGGCGCCTCCTCCGCTCGCAGATGCCGGCAAATTCGCGCATCAGCCTCCCCCACCGCCAAACCGCTCACGAGCGCAATCAGGCGCTGCGTCAGGGCCTCCTCCGCCTCCACTACCACCAAAAACGCCAGCGCCTACAGAAGATCAGCCTGTAGGTGGAAAGTTCGGTGTCCCACCTCCATTCACCGGCAATCGTGTGCCGTCCGGCGCACCACCTCCACCTCCCAGTCGTGGGCCTGTCCCACCTCCACCACCCGCGCGAAACACACCTTCAGCGCCTCCTCCACTACCGCCGAAGACGCCAGGAACATCTCTTCCCCCTCCTCCACCTCCAATGAACAATGCGCCGCCAGCGCCTCCCCCACTACCGCCAACAGCATCTCGCCCTGTACCGCCTGCCCCTGGAGGCTCAGCGCCGGTCCCTCCCCCGCTACCGCCCACGTCTTCAATCCCACCACCACCACCACCGATGCCAGGAAGGTCTATTCCACCCCCTCCACCTATGCCAAACAGCGGTGCACCCCCACCGCCGCCTCCAATGCCAAACAGTGGCGCACCACCACCTCCACCTCCGATGCCCCCAGGCACTGGACCACCACCACCCCCGCCAATGCCGTCACGAGATGCTGGTGCTCCACCACCGCCTCCCGGTCCGCCGCCTCCCCCTGGACCACCCCCTCCTGCGCTGCCAAAGGCGGCTGCAGTGGGACGCGACGGCCTTCTCGCAGATATCCGTGGTGGCGCGAGGTTGAAGAAGGTCTCAGACTCGGAAAAGAGAGACCGCAGTGCTGCATCAGTCCCTGGCGCGGAGCCTGCTTCGACACCGGGAGCGGGTCCTGCCACGCCCGGCGGAGGAGCAGATTCGGGTTTGGCTGGAGCGTTGGCCAGCGCACTTGCAGCGAGAAAGGCTAAAGTCAGCCATAGTGGTATGTGCAGATTGTTCCCTTATTCACCAATAATACACTGACCCGTTCGCAGATGATGAGTCGGATAAGGACGATTGGTAGACAAACATCAGAGTTCAGAGAAACGAGGCACCGCCTCCAAGGCAGACGCTGCCTCAAACTGAAGGACGAGCCGCGCATCAGGGTATCACTCAGCGGGAATGCGCTTACGATGACAACGGAACTCATTGCAGCCATGAGCGAGCTGACTATGAAATCGCGGTCCAGCAGAAGTGTCGATTTCCAGGAGGTGAAGACGAGGTTAGGGAGAAGTAGAGTTGTACAAAGCTTTCAAACCACTATTACATATCCACCACTTTCGTGCTCTCGCCAATCAGCTGAAGAAGCTCCTGCTTACTCCACTTTCCCATCTTGAGTGTGCTGACAGCAGGCCAGCAGAACCTTCCCTCTTCTGGCAGGCCTAGCCCCTTCGTGCCTCCATATACGGAATAGTGGGGGCCAATTACCAAGAAAAGATACAGATTGCACTGCGCTTACTGTGAGGATCTATTAAAGCCTCTCCAACAATCTCACAAGATCCACAGATTCGACAATCCCAAGCACCTCCCAAGAACCACCGGTCATGCCTTCCATCGATGCCCACACCCTCTCTGCCATAAAAACAGCACCCTCCCTCTCCGGCCCCTACACCCTGTACAACTCAACCTTCACCCTCGAATTCCTCACCCCACCCCCCTCCCTCCACGCCACCGTGCTAATGCGCTGCTCCTACCTCTCCTCCGGCACGCATCTCGGCAAAAAACACCCCCAAGCACCGCCCCTGCACCTGCACTTCTCGCAGTCTGAGACCTTCCTCGTGACCCAGGGCTCGCTGGGGACGACCTCGGGCTGGGACGCCGCGGACACGATATGGCGGGCTGGTATGGAGGCGCAGGAGATTGCGCCGTGGACGCCGCATTGTTTCTGGCCGGACGAGCGCGGAGAGGGCGATTGTGAGGTGTATATCTGGGCGCACCCGGATGATGTGGGCGCGGAGGGCATGGATCGGTTGTTTTTTGAGAATTTGCTCAAGTATGTGAGTGATGCTAGTGAGGGGAAGGAGAGGATGGATTTGATGCAGATAATGGTTACGCAGTGAGTATTCCTTTTGTTGTCCTTGTTTTGGTATGTGCACCTTTTTGGTATGTGCACAGCGTACTGCGATGTGGGGGAACTGTTGCGGAGAAAGAAATAGGCTAATTGTGTAGACATGCGAGTGCGACGGCCTTGGTCCTTTTCCCGACGGCGTGGTGGTTGGGCCCGTTGAGGTGGTGGGTGCCGTGGGTGCTGCAGGGGGCTATTGCGGGCGTGGGCGCATTGTGCGGATATAAAGCGTTGATGGAGAGGTATACGGAGAAGGAGGAGTGGCGTGAGTATCTGAAAGCTAAACGGGCGTGAAGGTGCGACATATACACGCAACAGTCCTAGCCTCCGAGCTGATCAGCAAGTTTGAAACCGATGCGGTCGACCAGGAGTCCTATTCGCAGTCCCATCGCTTTCCAGACACTATTGTCGTGGCGTTGCCTCAATTCATGTCTGGAGATTCAAGTTCACAGCGTTCTCGGCTGAAACCAATGAGTGGACCCCTGGTGACTGCCGAATGCTTTGGTGACCAAAGGTGGTGAAGCGAATATCGATGCTAATATTAAAGCAGCTCTGCAGATGAGATCGATGTATGTGGTTCCTTTCCTGTAGACATATATATTCATGCTTCTAGTGCTTGCATCTTCAATGTCGCCGTGACCATGGCTGGTCTGACAAATTTCACTTGGGTTGAAACCACATTCAAGCTTCACGTGCAGGATAAATGGTGCACGTGAGCGAAAGCCAGACTTGGAGGACTCCTCTTCTACATGCATCTGTGTCGGAGGGAGATAGTCCGGTTCCTGTGAGGCAAGGCTGCTCAGAGAGCCGGTGGTCGATCGTTGCCGGTCAGGCACGTGTACAGATTGCAAAGTCAGTATCACGATGGCACACCCCCATCTGCCGATAACGCCTTCTCTGTGTGGAAATATGTCTCCGTTCCAAGAGAGTGGCCAAGTCTTGCAGTAGAATGTAGACTTCTGAGTTTAAAATATCGAACCCACGCTCGTTTCATCATCCTGAGCTTCTGGACTGCACCGGTTTAGTGCCAGAAGCATCAAAGCAAGGTAAGGACGTGTCACTGTATTCTCGTCACTGACTATCAATCGGCCTGCATGTGGATCACGATGGGCGTGGGCCGAGGGATGTCGCGCAGGGAGGTGCAGGGGCAGACGAGAACCGCGAATCACGGGCGTCGACATGCCCGAGCAACGCGGGAAGTTCTCGATGGTGGGTGTGATGAGATGGAGGATTATGCTTCTGTGCGGCGGCTGCACCAAACCGCTTTGGGGCGTTGCATTCGGCGCCGCGGCTGCCATCGCGCTCCCCTCTTCTCGCCATCTCAGCGCCTGAGGCTTCCTTTTGCGGGTGCTGTAACGTGCAACAAACCCACAGCGTACGACGTTTGCTAGCTGCTTGTGGGCTGAGGAGCGTCCCGACAATGACCTTAAGATAATGTGCACATGTCCACCGTTCGGGTCTCTGACCTGGGGCTCAACTCCTCAGAGCAGCGCTTTCTCCAGGAACAAATTGCAACTGCCGCATCGCAACACGGCAGCAGCTCATCCCGCGCTGCTTCGAGAGCTTCCAGTCAAGGCCGGTTACTCCTGGATCCCTCCAGTCTGCAGGCGCTCGGCGCCCATTTCGATCGTTTGATGTACTCGATACAGCAGCGATGGCAATACGTAAGCTGGCGACGCATCTGCCGCGGCCCGTCTCGAGTGCTGAATGCTGACACCTGCGCAGCTCACCCAACAGACTCAGACGGCGACCCAGGTGCAATACGACCGCGCAGGCAACGCAATGCAAATGGCCGACGCGGAGATCGCGCGCTTTCGATCCATACTACGGGAGATTGACGAGCTCCAAGTCGAGTTTGACAAAGTACGCCGCATAGGCGAGATAGTCAAGGGCTTCAAAGCGCGTGTCGACTATCTTGATCGTCGGTTTTGAGACTTGCCAGCTCTCCCGTCATGATTCCCACTACCGACACTCCTTCCCATATCTCTCACGACATTACGACCTCACACTTAGCGAGCCTTTTGGCGACTACATACCTAAGAAGGGAAGCCTCACGGCTCGGAAAATTCCAAGATGGATATCCAGGACTAGGTGCCTCACGGCAGGTGGCTTTTTGATTCATTATATTTGGATTATCTGCAGGCATACCCACATCGATTCCCTTCGCTTATTACCAAATACCATCAATCTGCGTTAATCCAGTCTGTCCTTCCCTTGATATGCGTTGCTTTTTCTCAAGTCCCAGTGAGTGGTCGATTCTTGTAACATCTTCTTTTCCCTTTTCAGATTGTTTTGCAGAAAAGGCGTCTTGTTCGTTGCACAGGTCTCGCGTGGTAAGTCGGCGTTCGCTACTCCTGATCACGAATGCAGGAGTCGCCCCGTGGCTTGCCTACAGCTGCACTGAATGCTACCCAGTACTCTTACAGCAGCATGCCCACGTTGCCATCAGGCAGTCGAACACAGTAAACAACGCACTTGCATGGTATTTGGATTTGCTGCCACCGAAGCTCGATTCGCGTCTTGGACACATGTTACACCCAGAGTCGCCGCCTGCAACCGTCTTCGTCGGTTCTCGAAGAATGATTAGGTATGTTTCAGTCGCACGGGAACACGTTCGGCAGCATGCCGACTGGTGTCGGGCAGTGGCAGCGCCGTCCGAATTATGGGACGACATGAGGGAATGACCAAAGGCTCACTGCAATATTCGTATCCGATGCTAGACCCACTCGCAAGAGCGGGACAATACTGGGAAGTGCCAAGTAATGCAAAAGCTTGGTATTTATGGCAAGGCAGAGTTTAGCCTTGCAGTCAAGGGTCCTGGGGTGGCCCCAAGCATGCTTTATTAGCCTTTTGCCGTTCCCAACACTGAGGTTGACGACCATTTCGAAAAATTCCAGTGTATCTGGCCCCTGCGTACTTGCTCGATGTCCGCAATTTTCTAGCCTGAATCTCGTCTTGGGATCGCGTCCCTTGCAGGTTAAGTTTATTTGCCCATTTCCAAGCCAAGCTCTGATATGTATGACCACGCTCATTCCTTCGCGGCTGTTTAGTGTGGCGGAGTTCTCCAGCCAAGATTAAGGCATCCAACCAAGTCTGTCGTATCGTACCCGTAAGTGGTTAAGAGCTGTGAGAAAGTGATGACATGCGCGTAGGAGAAGATCGTGGATTGGCTGTAGTCCGGACCTCCCCCCTTCCCCAGCTTCAGTTGACACTATGCGCGAAGACGACCAAAGTTAGCCGCCAAGCTGTACTCGCAGTGACCTGTTCACATACCCCTGCGCGTCTTCCCTCAGCGTGAAACCATCAATCATGATTTTCCTCAGAGACTGCAGTCATCGAGTGATATGCTCTCCCCACGTTGGCGTCAGGGCCGCCTCCCGAACCCATTATGCCATCTCAACCACTTCGCATTAAGGCACTGGAAGATTCTGTCAATTCTGGCCTTCTTCATACTTTTGGAGCTCGCTTTCCATGTTCATAGCTTTCGAATCACCCGTCCAACGACCAAACTCGACGACCCCTTCCATGTCGGCTGTCAGGCGCCCGTGCTAAACGCCTCCCCACGCGCCAATGCCACACTCATGATGCTCGCGCGCAACTCAGACTTAGATGGCGCAGTAGCCAGTGTGCAGAGCGTACAGAAGCAGTTCAACAAGGACTTTGACTACCCCTGGGTGTTTCTGAACGATAAGTCCTGGAGCGACGAATTCGTGAAAGGTGTAACAAAGGCAGGCGCGGGCGCGAAAATGACGTTTGAGACCATACCGGCGCACATGTGGGGATACCCCGAGTGGATAGACCAGGAGAAAGCCCGCGGGAAGATGGACGAAATGCAGCGTGGAGGCATCGTATACTCGGGCACAGAGAGTTACCACCACATGTGCAGATTCCAGTCTGGGTAAGTGGCCGCAGTCATATTGATTTAGCTGTCTGCTGACACAGACGTATAGTTTCTTCTACGATCACCCTGCCCTTCAGCCTTACAAGTGGTACTGGCGCGTCGAGCCCGATATATCCTTCACCTGCGCCATTACCTACGACCCTTTCGTCGAAATGGCAAAGCACGAGAAGACATACGGATACACAATTGCGCTCTGGGAAAACGGTCGCACAGCCGCATCTCTCTTCCGTAAACTCTCAGCATACAAGTCGTTTATGCACTACCCCACAACATCGCTTTGGACCGCCATGATGGCCGCGTCGACCATGCCGTGGCCGTTCCGGTACCTTCTTGCTTTGTTGCGCAATCGCGACTCAAATGGCGATTTGTGGAACATGTGTCATTTCTGGTCAAATTTCGAGATTGCGGACATGGATTTCTTTCGCTCCCAGCAGTACCGCGACATGTTCCATTTCCTGGATGAAGATGGGGGGTTCTACTATGAGCGGTGGGGCGACGCGCCCGTGCACAGTTTGGCGGCTGCACTACTGCTCAGGCCCGAGCAGGTGCACCATTTCTCCGATTTTGGGTACAGGCATGCTGATTTCCAGTATTGCACTTTTGCGCCAACTGAGAAGGAGAATAAGAGGGGAGTACTTGTTCCGAGCACTAGTCAAGTGGGGAAAGTTGGACTGTTTCCTAGAGACCAGTTGGGTTGTCAGTGTGTTTGCGATCCAGAGATCACCGTTATTGATGGAACATGCTTCAATCGTATTAAACGCACGGTCATGTAAATAGGATGTAAATAGACGGTAATACTTACATGGCGATTGAGCCTGCCTGTACAGTCCCACCCATCGGTATTCCGTTAGCCTCCTGCTTACGCTAGCTCGTCACACTCCGTAGTGATGTAAGAGGCCACACAAATTGATTTTCAAGCATTCCATTGTGCCTCGAGGGATCTGTATCGAGTCCTCCAGCGAATTTGTGATGCTTTGTCCTAAGCCTTATGATCTGGATCGATGAAAACAGTGACGATGTCAGGCCGTGAATGTGGTGGGCCTTCTATCTCAACGGACACCAATCCGCATGTAGGAAGGTGTCGGTACCAACACTGCGCACCGTCGTCATCATCTACCGCAAATACCCACCACCTGACCAAGCTTTCTGCGTCCCGCGTGAAGACGGCATACAAATGTCTTTGTTCACGCATCTTCCATCTCCTTCAGCATTGGGCTGCGCTGTTTGCTCGCCAAACTTCGACTTTGCTTACGCAGATTGCAATTGTGATACTGAACCGCAGCAATGTCTCTCATAGCGGACCATGTCCGTTCGGCATGGAATGACAAGCAGACTCACGTTGTCATGTTTTCTGCGACTGCGATTGCATTGTATGGATACGATCAAGGTACTACTGGCGCCTATTCGTTTCTGCTGGTTGCTGACAACTCCCCAAGGCATGATGTCGCTCATCAACACCAACGAGGATTATCTATCTACCATGGGGCTCGAGGAAGAGTCGCCAGTCGTGGGTGCAATTGTTGCTGTGTACTATCTGGGTACTGCAGTAGGAGCTGTAATGTTCTCTTGGCTGGCAGATAAACTCGGGCGCAAGAAGAGCATATTCTTCAGTCTGGCTTCTGCCAGCCTCGGTAATTTGATCATGTTCGTTGCCGGCTTCAAGTTTCAGCAGATAGCACTTTGGGTCATGCTGGTAGGCCGCGTGGTCATGGGCCTAGGTGTTGGAGGAATTGATGCTGTGATCCCGACATACTCGTCTGAGCTCTCTTCAGATGGTGGAAGAGGCAAAGCATTGGCCCAAGAGTTCCAATCCAATATCTTCGGGCTGTTGATGGCATTTGGTATTAACTTAGGCGTCACCGTTGCCCTTGGGACAACTAACCAGTGGGCCTGGAGGATTCCCATCGTTGTCATGCAAGTCTACCCTGTTGCACTCATGGCATTGGTGGAAACTCTACCAGAAAGTCCGCGCTGGTTCATCTTCAACGACAAGCAGGACGATGCGAAGGCTGCTTTGGAACAGATTTACGGTGACGAGGGCAATCAGCAATACGACGAGCTGATGGAGGCGCACGAAAAAGAGCAGGGCGACAGCGTGGGCTACTTCGATATGCTCAATCCATACCATCCGCAGTTCCATCCGACCATGGTCACGATCATGTGTCAGATCAATCAGGCGCTGACTGGGTATGGTGCTGTATCTGTTTATGGGCCTCAGATCTTCCAGGTGAGCGAACTCATGTACAAAAATCTCCTCGAGCTTGGACTGACCAGAATAGCTCCTCGGCTTTGACACACGCACGTCTGAGTACATAACACTCGGCAACTATACCTCGTACTTCTTCCTGATGACGTTTGCGTGGCTGCTCATCGATGTTCTTGGCCGTCGCAAGCTACTTATACACGGCTCCATCCTACTGTCGGTCTCGTTTCTCGTTCTCACAGTCTTCGGTGGTCTCTCAGAAAACTCTTTGAAACTGGACATCCCCGTCATCATCCCTGGTGTCCTCGGCTCCGTTACGTTGTTTGTAGCAACAGGTTAGTACAGTATCAAATTGACAGGCAGTGACTAACCGCGCGCAGGCGCATTCGGCATAGGTTGGCTGGCGACGGTCTGGCTTGTTCCGACCGAGATATTCCCCACGACAGCAAGAGCTCAAGGCACTGCTATTTCAGTCATCGTATGGGGCATCGCTAACTTCGCCATCACGTTCTTGACGCCAGTCATGTTCAACAACCTGTCATATTTCATATTCTTGGTGTTCGCAGCTACCAACGCTGTTGCTGGCCTGTGGACATACCTATACCTCCCTGAGACAGGCGGTAGAAGCTTCGACGACAACCAGGAGTTTTTCAAGCAAGCGGGTGAGGCTAAGACGTGGCGCGTCAGCAAAGTCTCGGACGGCGAATGGTCCAAGATGCTCTACCCAGACCCAGAGAGCAATGGAGACCGCGTTATTGATGCAGAGAGGGTGCCTTTATTGCGCCGCGTACAGGACCAGATTCCTAGTGCCGAATAGAAGCTCGGCTTCCGTAGGCGATAGATTGCAAACACTTGTGCTCCTGGGCACATAAAACATCGGTGATATCGAGACTGCCAGAAACAGCTGCCGTCGATGCTTCTCGTTACATTTCAACAGAATCGCTGAATTCGCTGATCTCGCACATTTGCTCGGACATCTGTTCGGCCATGGGTATATCTCCGAGAGCAGCACCACCACCAACATTTCCTTCCGCGACTTTCTCAAGGCAACAACATCACGTCCCGATACATTCCATAACCGACTCCGATATCTCCACTTAATCCCAGCGGGTACCGCGGCTCCTCCCACGCAGAGCCTGCATCGGCCTTACCACGTCTCCACCCCCGATCACACATGCGTTGCAAACATGCGACTAATCCCGTTGCACGTTAGCGCTTTGATGGGCCGATGGTATGCATGAGGAATGCTGAGGGGTATAAATTGACGGCTGACCTTGAGGTTAGTTGTTGCTGCAGAAAGCATTTGAGTTTGTTGTGTTTTGACTTTGAGTAAGCCGTCGCGTCTAGCTCGACTGCTCTCCACCAACGACGTTGCGAGGATTTGTGATTACGGCTACACAGACCAAGGAGGGCATATATACTACATTGCAGGCCCGTCGTAATCTCTGAACGAGCGTAGAGCCATATTGATCGAGTTTTGAAAAGAAAGAAAGAAAGTTGTTTGAAGATGTCGACTACACGCTTAACTGTCTACGATCTACTCCGCATCACTTACGCCTACGAAGGCAAAGCTCTAGAGGACGCAGCGCGAGTCCGCAGGGATTCAGTCTGTTCAGTGAGTCTTGCATGCACTGCAAATTCAAAGACCATTATGCTGATAGACTCCCAGACACCAGACACTTGCTCCCACATGTCACCACCTTCACCCAGCGGCAACTTCAGCAGTCTCGAAACAGACTTCACTCAGCGCTACAGCAGGAAGAATAGTCAATGAAGTCCCATGCCTCAGGATGGCGTCGCTTAGATAAAGCGGCAAATTACTGATGCAACGAACGGCTTTCCAGTATGCAATCATCTCTGCTCTACAATTCACTTCACGAGCGTAAATCGGCTTTCAAAACCTTCGAGACGTCGGAATCAACAGAAATCCAGCCCCCACTTCGCCTACAGCGCTTAGGTTCTGTCATGCCACTGCCCAGCTCAGACGGACCGAATCGAGTATGCAAGCTACAAGTGGGGTTAAGAGGGGCTGTATCAAAATCAGAAGAGGAAATGAGGCGCATATAACAAGGCAGCATGATCATTTTCACAGATGATGTAGCCAAAGAGTCGCAATAGGGTGGGGGATGTGGAGACTTGTGTTAAGCTGTGCGTGGTTGCAGGTGGATGAGTGTTCACCCACGAGGTATCCAGATAGTCCTCTTGTTTCTTTGCGATAGGGCAGCATGTTCACCTACACGCTTGGCTGTGGGTAGTCAATTCTAGTGCATGGTAACCACAGGCGATCGCATGCTGGTGGGTCTGGAGCCTGGAGTTGATCTGCATCATGCACACAGGAGCAATAAGAGTAATTCAATGTTTCCAAGTCAGTCTTCGGGACATCATTCATGTTATTCGTCATGCTGACTAGGCTTCTGTGTGGAGCGTTCAGAGAACGCCCTCTGTCCTGCCAGTATATGCTATCCAAATCGTCCGACCAGCGCCAGGCTATCAGTAGTGCGGAAACGAGCAAGTCTATGCATAGAGTGGAGGATCTAACAGATCTCTCCCAGAAAATACGCAGAGAGCGTGAGGCTTGCCAAAGCTACAGGTGCCCCCGCAAGCACTAGTTGCAGGCGCATGCGAGTTGCGTTCAAGCCCTCGCATGTTGCTGTGTCCACTCCCTAGCTGTGGCAATAGCTTGTGCCTGGTTCTCCTTCCACGCCTGAGCTACATCGTTCGCGAGTGGGTCGTCTGGGTTCGGGGCGCCGAGGAGAGCTTGGATTGAGAGCAAAATGGTCCTGATCTGGAGAGCAGGCGACCAATTACCTAGGCTGGTCAGTACTAGATTTATGCGTTTCGACGACCATTATTTACTTTTGAGGACGTCGAGACAGATTCGGCCAAGCCTGTCGATGTTGGGGTGGTAGATCTTGGTAAGGAAGCGAACTTTGGGAGGAGTCATAGGGTAGTCATCTGGCAGAAAGAGCTCAAGCTTGAAGATGCCGCCTGCGTGTTGTCAGCTCGCCATACCGCGCTGCTAGGCCCACACAACCTACCCTCGTAAGGCGACTGTGAGGGGCCATCTATGGTCACGTCAAAGTACCGTAAGTTGTCGTCGTGAGGGGTCGCCGAAATGCCCTGCACTCTGTAGCAAACACAGGTCAGACCCTGCGCAGTGTGGTGTAGCAGCCAGACTCACGGCTCGTTCATCAGACGTTCAGTCTCCTTGATAATACGCTTGGGTAGGGCCATGACGGGTATGTCGTCAGATAGAGGAGAAGGGGAGGAGGCTGGTGATGCGGCGGTGCTACAGGTAGAGGTGAAGGTCAAACAGTGGTGTGGTCGCAGGCCCTTGGCTTAGATTATGGCGAGCTTTGTAATGTTTGCGCGGGCGATCACAGCAACACAATCGAAGACGTCTGAGCCACAGGGCGACAACACGCATGACCTCAGCGGGGCTTGTGGGAAAGTGCCGCTGCCCATAGCGCGCTAAGACAACCGGCCAATGGGCGTAAAGCGCAGCGCGTGCTTTCCACCTGCCTTCATGCATCACCGCGACACTCACCCTCCGTCGCCATGGCAGCAGCGGCTGGGCCTTTGACAGAATACGAAAGCCAGACGTTTGATCGCAGTGTTTCGATTGCAGTGGACGATGACATTGGTGCGGCCTCCATCTCGCCTGCAGGCCGGGACGTGGTGCTGGCCAGCAGGACTGGATTGCGCATCCTAGATCTCGATAATCTGTACACTCCGCCCCTTTTCATTTCCAACCAGTCATCATGGGATGTTGCAGACGTTCAGTGGTCGCCGTTTGCTGCGCGAGCGGAGTGGATTGCCTCGACTCGTAATCAGCTGGCCCTTGTCTACAATCTGTCCATGGCACACAACTCCAAGAAACCACCCATCGAGTACACCTTACGCGCACATGACCGCGCCATTACCGATATCAACTTCTCCGCCCATCATCCGGATCTTCTTGCTACCTGCGGTGTTGACAGCTTCGTCTTCATCCATGATTTGCGCGCTCAGCGAACGCCACTGAAGCTCGCCGACTTCACCGCAGGCGCAACGCAGGTGAAATGGAACCGCCAGAATGACAAGATTATTGCCAGTGCGCACGACAAGCATCTCCATGTGTGGGATGTGCGCAAAGGGGCAACGCCAATCTCCACCATCTCTGCACACAGTACAAAGATCTATGGCATCGATTGGAACCGCTCCGATCCTTCTAAGATCTTGACATGTTCGCTTGACTCAACCATCAAGCTGTGGAGTCACGTTGGTAAGACTGCAACGACAAGCACACCACGACGTGTCATTCATACGAACTATCCAATCTGGAGAGCCCGTCACGCCCCTTTCCCGCATGGTATCATCGCCATGCCACAACGTGGAAACTCGAGTCTATGGCTTTACAAACACGTAAATGACAGCAGCAGAGAAAGCTTCATCAATGAACCGTTGCATGAGTTCCGCGCGCATAAACCTGATGCTCAGGTTCGGGAGTTTCTGTGGCGCGTCAGAGGCGGCACAGATGATCACATTGACGACAGAGAGTTCCAACTCGTCTCCTGGGGCACTGATAGATATTTGCATCTCCACCGAGTAAGCTCAGAATTCTTAGAGAAATCTGTGGGGTTCAAGAAAGGAGAACCACGGCTCGAGGCGCCCAACCTCATGCGGAGAGGTGCAGCATATGTCACGTATCGTGACGGCCCTATTCCGACCCAGACCACCAACGCTAAAGGGGAGATCACATCACCACGCGTGCCACCAAAGGGCAACCTGTCCACTCTACTTCAGAATTACTCGCTTCACAACGATGTCTTCAGCACACGGCAGGCTGGCGACATCCACTCTCAAACCATCATTGAGACACAGACAACCCGAGAAACAATGACCGCCGTGCCAATCCGGCGCAACAAGAGTCGTGTAGTCACTCAAATCAAATGGATGGATGGTGTTAAGTTTGGTGGTCATCATGACAAGACCGATGATTTGCCAACTCGTATGGAAGAGAAACACTGTGACAATAAACCGCCTAGCCAGGAACATGCTGATCTGGGAGCTGAAATCTCCCAGGTCGGTAGCAAGTACAAGAATTTGGATTTTGAAAACATTGACGTACCAAATCGCACGCTGACTGTTACGTTCAATGGACCTTGGGGTGAATACGATCAGGCAACAGACGAAGTCAAATTGGTGTTTTTGCGACTTACCATCAAGTTTCCGACAGATTACCCGAGAGCTAAGGAGATCGAGACTGACGTCAGCCCCATCCGGACAACAACACCGCTGGATGTTGAATTCGAGAAAACGACAGCGTCTATTCCGAAAGAGAACCAGAACGAACTGATTGAACGCATTCATCAAATAGCCGAAATATGCGCGGATCAAGAGCGGGAGGCATTAGATGCAGTCCTTTCGTACGCTCTTGGAGAACGTGGCTTCCACGATAGTCTCCACCTGCCAGAAGACCATCATTCATCAGATGGAATAGGCAACTTACAGGGGGGCGAAAGTTCTAGTGAAGACGACGAGAACGAAGGCGAGTTCACCAATGATGCCATGCAATCATCGCACACCAACACCAACGTACCTCTCCCTGTCCAATGCTCTGTACGTTTCTCGGCTTCTGGATCGCTGGTAGTAGCCAGAGTACCTCTAGTAAGGATGCCACCACTGCTTACTGCTAGTCCATTTCGTATGACTAGGAATCTGCAACACGGACCTGCCAAAGACGACATATTTGCTTCCTTTGGTCGATTCACGACTCATCATGCCGAGGACTCGGACGGGGCATCGTCGCCTGGATCCTCAGAGGCCTCTTGGGAGTCTTCGAGCTCGCCATCCTCTGCATCAGACTCCGAACCAACCGTCGAAGCACACTTGGGTACCTTTCAACCACCAACGGTCTGGCAAAGAGCGGGCTCTCGGTTCCAGTCTCGCAATTCGCTTCCATCATCATCAGGGGCTGGGAAGCCGGCAGCCAGGAACAGGTTCATCGTTTCTATTCTCTCTGCTGCAGTTGAAGACCTGGTTCCTAGCAAAAGGAGTCTTGCGGAGCAGTACCGAATCTTCGGCCCAGGGCCAGAGGTCTGCCAGCACAATGCTGATGTTGCAAAGAGACTCGGCATGGACGATCTCTCGGACATTTGGATGCTGTGTAAACTGATACTCAGCAACGAGGTACCCTTGGAAATACTACCGCAACAGCACCGTAAGGAACAGGTCGTCGTACTAGCCCGCCGAGCGCTGGTCAGAATCAAACGAAAGGATAGCGGTCTAGACCTTCAATTCGATGAAGCAGACGCTGTCACAAATCCTCGTCTGAGAGGACGCATCAAGTGGGGTAACCACGCTGTTGTCACATGGCTCATACCTGCTTTGTTTGATCATTTCGAACGTCTTGCAGACACACAGATGCTTGCCATGTTATCCTGCATCTTTGCGGAGCCTGCTGCCCGCGAGGGCGTCACTTCAGCAATGGCTAAGATGAGGCAGTCCCATCTCCCCATGTCTATGACCGCACCAGCCTTCTCCTTGGACTACTTTTCATCTCCAGAGATTGCGTGGAGCCTCTTCAACCCGACCATCTCTGTGCCTTCGACCCCGTCGCACTCACGATTTGCCACACCAATCAATGAGTTCGGGTGGCAAAGACTAGCAAAAGACCTTGACATCTATGGCAGCCATAGCAGCTCGAATGGACCGTGGGGTAGCGATACGATAGCCTCTGATCCTATTGCTACTTTCTCCACTGACGATACTCCACCTGTTTTGTCGAGAGCTTCGACTACGAGAATCGCGCATACGACTACTCATACGCCGTACTCTGCTTCACCCGAGCTTAGCCACTCCAATATGAAGCGCACTTCGACAGCAAACTTTGCCAGCGCTGTCGCTGCTTTGTCCCGACCATTTGCAAACGCCATGTCTGCATCTCCACCTGTGAGGTCGCGCTTAGATGACTTATCTACGTCAGCACCGACGAGCGGTGTCACTTGGGGCACTACGACATTCTACGGCAGTGATTCTCAAGAACGTGCCACTCTTGCGCCAGCCCGCATGAAGCATCACAAGCGAGCTAGTTTCGTGGAGACGGAACGCGTCAATGTAGAGGATTTGTACGATTCCGACGTTGAAGACGACAAACCTATCGACAGCGGCGCTACTGCCTACGATGGGTCGTCGGAGCAACGATCTTCTGTGACAAAATTGGAAGGTGATGCTGGCAGTACGGGAGGCAGGATTAGGGTGACACTCAAGAACCAGGATCAATTTGATGACGAATCTTGTCTGAGCAGACCCTTACTAGATATGAGCAAAGACTGGCTGTATCGTGCCTGGAGAGAGCAATATGCCGAGATGCTGAGTGGTTGGGGCCTCGTTCGCACAAGAGCTGAGGTCCTGAAGTTCAACGGGCTGGTGTCCTACTTCCCAGCGGAAGGTTCTCGCAGCAGCTCCAAGGCGGCTTCGTTGCACCTTGCCTTAAAAAAGGGAAGGATAAACGAGGAAGACAATGCCACGTCAAGACAGCGTTCAAGGACATCGACCACGTTGATGCCTCCCTCACCAGGACCTGAGCCACGCTCACCATTTGCTTCTGCAAGGCAGTTCTCTTTCAATCCTGAGGCTACAGCATTCGAACCGAGCCAGTCAGCATTGACACAGCCCGAGGAGTCAGCAGGCCCAATCGATGTCCTTATTGCCTCGGAAAATTATCTGCGCCTCTCCATTCCCGCTCCTACACCTTCTAAAGAGTATGATGAGAGTATCTCTGGCCTAGGTACCTCGCCAGGGCACGCAAGCTTCCACCCGCGGCAAGGCAGCAAGCACGGTAGGCCCAGTCTCTCCCGGGGAACGTCCAATGTGTCGGGATCCTCACTGTTGATAGGTGGACGTGCGCCCTCAATCGTTCCTATCAGTGCTGCGTCTAAGCCTGCTGCCGTCGACCCCGTCTACTGTTGTAGCATCTGCTGGATCAAGGTTTGTGGTCGATTCCGTCTATGCCCTGCGTGCGGCCACGTTGCACATTTTGACTGCATTGACGATGAACTGGGCATGGAAGAAGGTGAATGCGTAGTCGGCTGCGGGTGTGGATGTGGCTTTGAAGTCGAGGACGAGAGGACTGTGATGGAAGCATACATCGATGAAGTTAGAGCTGCCACTGCTTCTGGCGTCACCTGGGAAGACGGCGATGCCTGGATGCAACTGATCCCACCTGAGTCTGAACTCGCGACGCCTAGTATTTTTTCCGAGAACAGTATGTTTGAGGGCTTCAACTGGGGAAGGGGCGTGTCAAAGATTGCAGGATCTGGCAACGATAAGAAAAAAGACAACCCGAGCGGACGGCAAACCCCTAGCCCAACGCCCACCGCAGCGAAAAGGAAGAAAGGAAAGAAGAAAGTCCGAGCTTCGGGACTCAGCTACTACTAAAATCAGGGCGTCGTTAGCCTATTTACGACCTACATGGATGTACTCATAATCGACAGTTTGCGGGAAGTTTCATGTATTGCGAACGATACCCTTGTACTATTAGCAAAAATGTGTTCGTCTCTGAAACGCGTCCACAACAGTATCATCAGCGATGCTCGCTTGCATCTATCTAGATTGCGACATGTAATAAGGAAGATCCTCGACGCTGCACGACCAAGATGTGATTACCCAAAGCAGAGCCTCCTGCAGCTGTCACACCCGTACCTGGACTGGACAGGGACACAGCCAGGCACAGGAACACCAGCAATGTCTAGAAAGAACACCGGATCTCACAAGTGCTCCTGTCAACCCAAAGTCCTGGGTGACACCGATGACCCTGCCACCCACGTCCAAACAAGCTGTTTGATTCGCTCATTCATGCCCGAGCGCCCCGCATTAACCAGTCGAGTGCAAGTGCGAACCAAGCAGCTGAGCCTGCCTGCAGGCATGGACTCCACCTTAGATACGGCTGCCTTTCATTTATCTGCACTGCAGGTCGCAAGGCCTCGTCAGCTGGAAACTGGTATTTGACCAATCTCGACGCCATATAGTGGCATTAGGCCTACTCAAACAGAGCATCAGCACAGCCTACTCTTCACATGGCGGAGACCATCTCAGTCCCGGTATCGCTCGCTTCTCCGCACGCTAACTCGGTACCCCAGCCTCTGCCAGAGTACGGAGTGCAATCTCAGCGGTCAAAGCCAAAAGACTTGCCAACTGCATCAGGAAGCAGTGGCATCGTCAAGAAAAAGCAGTCGAAGAGCCGAAACGGTACGTTCCTTTCATGAAGGTCCTTATTGAGGTATCAGAAGGATACTCATGGTTCTATCTTCTCCGGTCAAATGGAGAGCTAATAGACACTGACAGGCTGCGTCACGTGCAAATCGAAACGGCTCAAGTGCGACGAGGTGAAGCCTACATGTGAGCAATGCAAAAAACGCAAAGTAACATGCGGAGGCTACAAAAAGGACTTCAAATGGCGGCCATTTGAGGACCCTGGCTGTACAGGGAAACACTCAACTCAAGCAAGAAAAGGTTGGTGTTGCGCCAATGTGGATTTTCTTATGACTGACCTTGACAGACTCAGGCACATTCAGCACTGTTCCGACACAACCTGACAATAGCACCAAACACGTGGACAGCAACAACAAACCCTGCCAATACTTCGATGGCACTACAAATATTCATCAAGCGCTGCCACAGCTGCCGATATTCAACACGTACGACATGACACATGGCAGTTCCCCGCACCAAGCACCATTACGTGCGTTCACCAAGGAGACGTACGACCCATCAATGATATCTCCCTTTACCATCACTACACAGTCCATATCCCCAGTCGATTCTCATATATTAAATTTGCCTGGATCTGAGAGCTGTTATGGAGACAGCTCGGCAAAGACAGTGCGGAGTGAATTTACTGCGTCTTCCAGCGTCGCTACCGGACAGTCACCTCGACTTGTGGACCTTCTCTTGCCTGGCACAGACTACTGTGCTCCCCCAGAAGAATTCTTGTCATATCGAAACCAGCATGAAGCATTTTATCAGCCGACAGGGTTTACACCCCCACCTGCTTTAGCTGACGACGACATCGAAGAGATCCCGCGCCATTTCGATCATATGCCTCAGTCATGGTCCATGCGAAAATTCTCTCCATCTCCATCTAGCTCTCCTAGCTCGTCATCGGCGTACACTGGGCATCGCATCCCTATGCAGCCTCAAGATTTGCTGTCTTCTCACGAAGCAATGTCGCGACGTTTCCATCGAGATACATGCGGAATATTGTCTGTCAAGGACGGACCCACTGAGAACCCCTGGCGAACACTCGTTTGGCCGCTTGCACGCGACTGTCCGGCCCTGTATCATGCGATAGCGTCTATGACGTCGTTTCACCAGTCTTCGCAGTGCCCATCCATGCGTATCCAAGGCATAGATCACATGCACACTGCAGTTCAAGCCTTGTCAGAAGGCCTTCAAAATATGCGCTTTGACGCCGCCATATCGACTACTCTAGTATTGGCATTTGCAGAGTCCTGGGATGTACATATCAGCACAGGAATTAATCACATAAAGGGTGCTAAGGTTCTGATTAATCAAGCTCTGGGGCGACATCGTCAATTGCCCTGGCAAGGAGATGAATGGAAGCGACTCAAGTTTCTTTGCAACACCTGGATTTACATGGACGTCATTGCTCGTCTCACATCGGCAGATGGTGACGAGAGCAATGATGTTGATGCAATCTACGACAGCATTCACACAACAGAAGAGACAGATGAATCACTCGATCCATTGATGGGCTGCGCTCATTCACTGTTCCCTATCATTGGACGCGTGGCCACCCTCGTCCGAAAGCTGAGGAGATCTAGCCAAGAATGTGTGGAACTCACAGCGCAAGCCATGTATCTGAAATCTCAGCTCGAAGAGTGGACACCGCCGTCGCACATTGAAAACCCTGAAGACGAAACAACAAGCCCGAAGGACTCAGTCAAAACAGCCACTGCTTATCAACTCGCAACGTTGCTCTACCTTCACCAAGCATTTCCCGATTTGCCTTCGTATACAGCGCTATCTCTAGCAAAGCGAGCATTACGCGAACTCGCCGCCGTCGAGCCAAGCTCCCGCTCAAGTATTGTACATATTTACCCTCTCATGGCAGCAGGCTGCGAGATGGTCGATGAAGAAGACCGAGCATGGGTCATTCAACGTTGGGAACTACTGTCCTCCAGAATAAAGCTCGGGATCATCGACAAGTCACTCACTGTTACCAAAGAAGTATGGGATCGCCGAGATGCCTACGCGGCAGGATGCAACACCTTCGAAGCGATGCATGCCAACAGCCTGTATCCTGTTGAGCAACGGAAGCGCAGGCTTGATGGATATTTCGACACTGAAGATGACGAGATCAGTTGGCTTGAACCTCGACCCAAACGATCAGTACCAGAGATGGAAGCACAACATTCGCTCTCGATCTCACAGTTGTTCGAACGTGAATATCGGAATTATGATATGAATTCGGACGATCATCTTGAGCTGCTTGACCCAGAATTTACGGTCAAAGGCCGCCTTCACTGGCTGGGCGTGATGCGAGATTGGAATTGGGAGGGTGAGTCGATCTTCAGCTACCAATCTTCTACAATACTGACTGCTGTAGTCTTGCTCGGCTGAACAGAACTAGATTTGTGGGTACAAAATCACAACATCCTGAATGCCTTACATGTCGACTTCCCATTCATTCAATACGAAGTTCACCAGTCAGATCTTGTCCATACCGAAGCATCAAGGTCAGCTGAGAGAATGCCCAACGGCAACTCCGCATCGCGCGATTAGCACGGGTTCCCTAGGGTATGTGTTTGATACGCCGTAGACACTGGATCCGGCATCAACCAGAGCACCTTCCCTGGTCGCCTTGCAGCCTCTCACTGTCTTGTGCATCTAGATGAATCACATTGTACGGAGCATTCCCCTGGCTCAAATCTCAATATGTGGAGGTTCTACGTGAATTAACGCAAGACCATTCTGACTGATAGGCTCCGAATCAGTGCACATGTGTTTTGTGGGCGTTTTATCAGCGATGTATTCATGGAACTCATTACACAAACACGGTATAGAAAAGGACCAGACGCCACGGTCTAGCTGTTCTTAGGACTGTAGATATAATTTGTTTGAGTCGCCAGTGCTTGCAATCAGTTGCTTACCACTGTAACAACCTTTTCGATGCGCAAGACACCAAAATTCTACAAGGGGTCGTGTCTCTTCGATAGCTACATCGTCATCTGCAGTATGTACACCGTAATCTTGATCTATAAAGCAAGAGAACCTGACTTCGAGCATGAGCCGCGCTGCTATCCGCAAAAGCTAATCGTAAGGAAGACCTTCCAGGTTTTTTGACTATGCAGGTACCCGATGTGTAACTACTATCAGACTTGTAGTACTACTGGCGTGACGAACTCTGCAGTACCCATACTGGTGTTAGCAGTCCGCAATGAGCTTACACGGGCTTTCATGATGGTCATACGACTCTGGGTGGAGGATGTTTAGCCTCTATGATACACGGATCAAAGCTCAAATGTCGATTTCCGTCCAGACTGAATCTTCTTTTAGTCGTGGTAAGAGGAGCTTCCTTGCATCAACAAATCGACTTCCTAGACCAAGTGTCGTCGTTGTCGACTGTGCACACAGTCGAACTCTTCTGTCTAGTTCAAATCTCATGTACACATATCTTGCGTACTTCTTGCTATTCTCCTAGTTCGAAGTATTCTTGGAAGCAGCAGCAGCAGCAAAATGGTGCACCCTTGGACGGCCAATGCCGCGTCCCTGTATCGTACACCGTCACATCCGCAAGCTAGTTCCTGGGCGCCAGGCCATTCCCTGTCTTGGGGATCGTGTACCTGAGACTTGATCGTGGCACAGAAGAGCGCTTTGTACGTCAACGTATTTGCGGTCGGGCGGCAATACCGAGATGTGAGTACATTCCGCAAATAGAAAGGGTGAGAATGGTTGGCTGTACATAATGTGTTACTAAATGGCTAGTACTAGATGAGTTTGGTGATATGTTGCTGATACATGACATCTCACCAAGATACAGGGTGTTCAATATTGATTAAGGTTTGACCAAAGAGATCACTCAGAAGCCGACGCATCTGAGGACTCGATCTCACCGTCACTCACAAGGTCACTCAATGCGCTACTGTCCGCATCGCTGACCCCGCTAGCTTCAGCCTCGCTCTCATTTTCGCTCTCGATCTTCTTTCGCCCCTTGGCTCTAGACTTTGTTGTCTTTCCATTCGCCGCCTTGCCGGTAGCCTTGACAAGACTCACACTATCGCCCTTCCGCCCTCCACTTCTCTGCACAAGGTGGTCAATCGCGCACCCCTTGTCCCAACCCTCACTGCTTTCTCCGGTAATTGCTCTGCACCTCGGGCAGCTCTTACCGTGCTTGATCAGCAGTTGGTGAAGAGGATATTTCAAGTGATCCGGCACCCTGACTTCGCAGTGCGCGTAGGTGGAGTTGCGTGTCGGTCCCGCGAAGGATCCTTTTGCACCGGGGGCAAGACCACGCTCGTCGCCGGGTTGAGGGACCCAATTGAGCCACTTACATAACCGGAAGACGTGCGTATCTACTGCAAACGATGGGCGTTGTAGACAGAAGAGGAGTACACAGGATGCGGTCTTGGGACCGATCCCTGGGTAAGATGTTAGGTGGGCGAATGCATCGTCGTTGGATAGTAGATGCAGGTGATCCAAGGATACGACGTCTTCATCTGCCTTCTGCATTTCCTTGTGTTTGTCTTCGGCTGCTTCATTGGCTTCGCCCTGTGCTTCGGCAGATGAAGACTTCAATGCATCACGGCGCGCTTGATTTTCTTCCCACACCATCTGCAGAATCTTCTTGATGTCTTTGCTCTTTACATCAGCCAGACCGCCCGATTTGATTGCCTCGAAGACCTCCTTCACGTCGGCTTTGCGTACTGCGTTCCAATCAACGCTGCCTTTACCGACACCGGACTGTAGAATGCCGAAGCGTTTGACGAGGCCTGCAAAAGCGCGGGACGAGTTCGTGCCTGATGTTGCAGCGGAAAGGCGTGTGCGGATCAGGGCATCGAGCACGGAGGGAACTTCACCGCAACCAGATACGTCAAGCGATGGTAAAGGTATCTCTTTTGGCATCGTGACTTTGCCATGGACTTTGGACAAGATGCGCGTCACTTCCTCACACTCTTCAGGTGTAGGATGTGGATAGTCTGGATACGGTGTTTGGCCTGGTGTTAGGCCGTAACTAGCTTTCTTCTTCGGCGATTTATTGTCGGTTGTTGCAACTTTTGTGAGAAGTTTATCGACGTCTTCCTTCTTCGTCTCTGCTAGCTGTTTCGGCTTTGCCGCCTTTCTGGCCTTCTTCGTCGTCGGAGCCACTTCCTTTTCTGAACCTGGCGAAAGATCAGGAATAGGCCCAAGGTTATGCGGCAGCTCGTTAACATCCGCCTCCTCTTTGACTTTCTTAGCTCGCTTCGTACTTTTAGGCGTCGTTGAGGCCTTGTACGGTGAAGCATCTTCTTCCTTGATAGCCTTCCTCTTACGGGTGGAAGCAAGCTTCGGTGTCACTGGTGGACTTGACGGCGGACTTGAGAGCTGCACTGGTTCGTTCTTTACATTTTTTAGAGATGCAGCAGTTGCGATCCGCGCAGATCCCCGTGTAGCTCTGGCCATGATGCAAGGTGTTGACAAGATCACTTGACGTAAAGTGCGACTCAGTGAGACCCTGCCGAAAGGAGAAATGGAGAACAGATTGAAGGCGATTGTGAAGCAGACACAAGACTAATGATCAGGAGACAGAAGAAAAGGGTTTAATGGTGAGAGAAAGCTGAATACAGACGTGACATCAGTGGAGAAACAGAGTTCATGGCCGTGTTCACGCCATGATGGATGGCAAACGTACAGGACGTCATTGATTGGCGCTCAGACCCCCAGACCCTGCATCATTAGCGCGATAGCGCGACACGCTTCCTCGGAATTGCACGCGGCTGCCCCGCGATTCACGCCTGCTGCGTGCCTCCCCAAGACTGTTTGGATTCACATATGTTCAGAAACATGGCTGGAAGATCGCCGCTCGTCGTTCCTGCCCTCAAGAAGCACACTGCGACCATCATCGTTGCTCACGGGCTGGGCGACTCTGGCGCAGGATGGTGAGGCATGCTGTTTAGCCAATCTGAGACATTCTGACATTGCATAGGATTTTTCTTGCGGAGAACTGGCGTCGCCGAAGCAAATTTGAAGAAGTTTCGTTCATCTTTCCAAACGCGCCTAATATTCCCATCACTTTAGTACGTGCTTCTGTACAGCGTAGAGCTTCGCCGCTGACTTTGCCAGAACATGGGCATGAGCATGCCAGGATGGTACGACATCAAGTCTCTCAGCACCCTCACCGACCGCGAAGAGGATGAAGCCGGCATAATCAAGTCTCGCGACTACTTCCACGCCCTCATCGATGCTGAGGTCGAGAAGGGTATCCCCGCGAACCGTATCGTTATCGGCGGGTTCTCACAAGGAGGCGCCATGTCCCTGCTGTCTGGCGTTACGTACAAGAGCCAACTGGGAGGTATCTTTGGACTCAGCTGCTACCTGCTGCTGCAGAAGAAGATCAAGGACATGATTCCTGCCGAAAGCCCCAACCAAAACACGCCCATCTTCATGGGACACGGCGACGCTGATCAAGTCGTTGCACATAAGTACGGACAGCTGAGCGCTGATGAGCTTACACGCCATGGTTACAAGGTCGATTTCAGGACATACAAGGGTCTAGTGCATTCAGCAGACGCTGACGAGATTGACCATCTCGAGGCCTACCTTAAGCAGCAGATTCCTGCCCTAGAGGACAAATCCGAGAACTCTCTTTGACTCAATGGACATGTTTCTCGAAGTCGATCGGCCGAAATAAGCACTCTTATAGTGCTGCTCATCAGCCTGGCTGTTGCGTGGTATGCGTGGTACAGAAAGCGTGACAGCACAACGGGAGAGACTGCCAAGCCGAATTGAGCGTCAGACTGCTGAACTGGCCTAGGTACTGGACGACAGACTGCGGAATGTACTGTCGCAATTCTTTTGATGATATCCACCAATAATAACACCCACATTTTTCTCTCTGATGTTAACGTCTGCAGTGCCCGGTATTGCATTGTAAAGTTCTTGTTACACTGCGGTAGAATAGTTGAGTTCGGTAGCCGGCCGGCAATGCGCCCTGAGTCAGCCCGCTCAAGCGTAGATCAGGATAGTCAGATGCTAGCGGCGAGGCTCCAACAAAGGGATACTTTCTGTTTGCGCTCTGTATAATAAGGTTTTTATGGTCACTTCTTCCATGAATCACATCCGTTATGGTCTAGGTAAGCTCAACAACCGCCCCTTGTCAACAACTCCATCTAACAACAAACAGTGGCTAGGATACATCGCTCTCATTAGCAAGCGCCGATGTGGCCGGGGTTCGATTCCCCGTGACGGAATCCTTTTGCCCTTGATCAGGAGTGTGGAGACGGTGTGGTGGAAAGGGGGTGTGTGGGCTGAGGTGTGAAAGAATTTTTGGCCGAGGCCCCGCACACCACGGTAACAAACTCAATACCTTTACATTGGGCCCGGTGCTTTTTGTCTACCACTGTGGAACCTTTGGTTGAATGTAAATGTGGTGTTGTGGAGCATGATGTGCTTTTGCACTGAGAACGCCCACACGCCTTCATGTACCTTGCTTCCGATTATTCATGAGGCCCACGCGTGTCGCAGTTATAGCCATTTTTTCTTTGTTGCATAATTAGATACTGAGGTAAGAGGATGAGTTCAATGTAAGGTCCGCATATCATGTGCCCTATCAGATACTTGAGACAGCGGTCTTGTTCCTTGAGTTCTTCTACTATGCTGTGGTGACCAAAATAGGTAGTTTACCGCAGCTCCGTGTCACCGAGTTGGTGTGCCCTTGACAACTTTTTGATAGACTATCTTGTCCAGGGGTAGCACCAGACGAGAGACTTGCCTCTTTGCTGAGATGCGCCTGTAGCCTATCATCTCGGTGCCATGAGACTTAAAGCGTCAGCCTTCCAGCTACGGCAAGTGGGGCTACCAGTGGAAGTCTACCATTCTTCTACCACAACACCACGTTGACCAGCCGATCCACCTCAACATGGCACAAGGGTCAAGAGCAACCGTCTACAAACCTCCGAATCGACCTACAATCACCAAGCCTTCAGTGATCCTCTACGGCGCCATCGAGTCTGACCCCGCTACCGACTGGCAAACCAGCCTCGCGGCCTCGCTCTCACACCTGGCCATCGAAATCATCGATCCGCGCTGCGATGCCTGGGACAATACATGGGACGAAGATGTTTCCGACCCACGCTTTAGGGAGCAAGTGAAATGGGAAATGGATCATGCGGACATAGCTGATGTCATTGCATTCTACTTCAAGCCGGGCACGCTGACACCTATCGCATTATTGGAGTTGGGTATGTACGCAAAAACGGGCAAAGTGGTAGTTTGCTGTCCTAAAGGCTTTTACAAGAGGGGTAATGTGCAGATGGTCTGTGAGAAGTACAGGATTGATTTGCTGGAAAGTCTGGACGACCTGAAGAAGGCCGTGGAAGGAAGGCTTAGAGGGCTAGAGGCTCGATAGACGATAACCTTTCATGAGGCAGCATGTTCTTTTATCCTAAGATATGTAGTTCTTGTTTAGTTACTGCCTTGTATCGTGGTTTGCAATGCTGAAGCTGACCATGGCCTTGTGGCTGTGGCCTGAAATATTGCCATGCCATCGACGTATGTAGTCTTGGCTTTGTCCTTGAAGAGAAGCATCTACCAACGGTCGCCATGCTCTCTTTCCCAGTCTATATAACCTTCCGGCATATCTTGAATCGTGTCAGTGATGACTCGAAACATCGTCAGCGAGGTTGACCCGTTGCTCTTGTTGATCACGTTAGTGACATTGACATGCCTCCCTCCAGTGGAGTAAGCGTCTTAACTGTAGAAGAAGGATGTTGACCTGTGCCTTTGCTTCGACCGTGAGAGGTCCGATTTGGCGCCCGTGACGGTATGTGAGAATGGAGTCTCCAGTCTTCCCTGTATCATATGCCTGCAAAAGGCAATATTTCAAAACGGACGCTATCTGTGGAGAAATGTTTACACAGACTCCGGTTGCTGTAAAGAGATGGACTCTTGTGTCGGCACACTCACGGAACGACATGTCGAATGGTGATTTGAAGAAAATGTCATTCAAAAGCTCAGTCCGCCGCATTCTGGCTTTAAATCTCACAAGGTCGTGAAGTGTTGACCTGGATAGGGATATAAGAGTTGGATCTTATTGTCGCGCAGGTCACGGTACAGTAGTCTCGGTATTTATTGTTCTATCTTTTCATGTAGATCCATGCTACAGCCCCACGCAGGTCGCACTACTTGTAGGGGGCGCAAAAGCAACGTTGGGCGAAGAAGTGCGGAAGGATGCCTGAGGTTGAAGAGCCGATGCGGGCATAAGCAACGAGTTGAGATAAAGCTGAAGAAGGAGAGACCAGGTAAAAGCCAAATTGGATGGCTGAGCTGATATGCAATCAGTTCAGATCACGAAAGCATGAACGCGTTTCTTGGTTGTAGCTGCCTGAACGCACCTTCAATGTCAATTCCATTATCGATATAAGACACATTCTAAAAGGTATCGAACTACCACTCAGAGAGTGTAGGGCTCTTGTTTCCACGTAACCCTCCTCTCGTCTCTCATTCGATCGAAACGCACTACACTCTGCAGCAATACCTGTGCACCAAGCGCACAATCTACTTCCTCACAAAACTCCCTTGGATTGTGTGAAACGCCTTCCCTGCAAGGGACAAAAATCATGCTTGTCGGGCATCGTTTGCTGGTATACACGCTATCGTGCCCTGCGCCAGACGTCATCTCCATGACCAGATTCTGGCTATTGGGACCGAGAACAGAATGTGCGGATTGACGCACAGCGTGGATGCAGTCCGAGTGGAAGGTTGTGGCTGGTGAGTTGAAATCCTCCGTTATTCTGACAGAAAGCGGTAGGCCGGGAGTGCAGCCATCGTTCAAGCCGTCAATGTTTTCGCCAGCTGCAATGCGAGGGAAGTCGCGCTCGACGAGCTTCAACATCTCGGCAACGGTCTCGTCCTTCTTAGCGCGGATGTCTAAGCTGAACGTTACATCACCAGGGACGGTATTGGTGGAGCCGGGTTTGAGGTTAAGGATACCTGTTGATGCCAAAGCGTTGTTGGCCGTTGCCAATTTGTGTGAGTGCAGAATCATCTTCGAGGCTGTAAGCAGTGCATCAGCACGGGATTTGAGGTCTGTGGTGCCGGTGTGGGTGTCACGGCCCTTGACTGTGACAGTAAGCCATTTATATGCTTGTACACCAGCCACTACGCCGATCTTCTTATTCGCCATCTCCAATAGTGGGCCTTGCTCAATATGAAGCTCAAAGTGTGCAGCCATTGGCATAGCCTCGTAACTCGCTGGTGTTGACCCTAAGTAGCCAATCCGCTCAAGCTCGGACTTCTGAGTTGCAGTTCCTGGATGTACTTCGCGAAGGTTGTGTGCCTTCTCAAGGAGTATGGCACCAGCCCATACGCCAGACGATGCCATCGACATTGGAAAACGAGCACCTTCTTCGTTCGTCCAGTTCACGACACCAACTGGGTACTCAGTCTCAACCCAATTGTCGGCCAGAACTTTCAGCATCTCGACACCAGCAGTAACGCCGAGGATACCATCGTACCGTCCGCCTGTCGGCTGAGTGTCCAAATGGCTTCCTACATATGTCGGTGGCTTGTCGTTCTTCATGCCTGGCCGTACAGCGAATATATTGCCCATTTCATCGACTGTAGTTTTGCAGCCCAAGGCCTGCGTGGTCTCCACAAACCAGTCTCTCGCTTGCTTGTCGGTATCAGATAAGGCAAGACGAGACATCCCAGTCTCTGTAAGAGCCCTGTAACTATCAATATCTCATGATCACCAAAGCTTTGGAATGACTGACTTTCCCCATCTTTCACCGGTACCCCATTGACAAGTGTGATGGATATCTTGCATCAATCGCTCTCGGTTGACCTTCAGATCACTGAAATGCTCTTCTGTCATCTCTTTCGTACGGATCTGCCATCTTGGCGTAGTCGAGAAAGTTGCCCTCGCGATAGCGCTGCCTCTCAATGCGGGGTATCGTCTGCTGGCAATTCGAAGCGCAGGATACTTGACTGCAGACAAAGCCATTGCGAAAGGCTTAAAAAGTGTAGAGAAAGAACATTGGCTAGAAAATTGACAAGAAACGCGATATCACGAAGGACCCTAGGCGCATGTCATACGAGTATGCGCCCTAGGGTCTGAGCTGGATTGCCGATAAGAATGCGGGCAGGAGGGGTTCTGATAGGTTACCCGTCGGCGGATGGCCCGCGACCGGCGTCGGTTCTCCGATTGTCAACAATGGTCACACGATTCGCGCGTGGTGCTGATGCATTGAATAAACATCTTGCATTGTCTGCAGTATGCCTGTCGAAAGCTAGTTCGCGAGCTGGGTATCGAGATAATTTGCTGAAGAACGCCTGGACCGCGGCAATGTTGTGAAATAACGCAAAAGCCAATACATGCAGTCTTCACAACTGTAACTGGCTGCTCACGATGCTTTTCCCTTTCCTTTGCCCTCGAATTCTGGCTGCTTCACATCCTCTTCAGATACTTCTTCTTCTTCTTCTTCACTATCGCTCATAAACTCGTCATCCTCGTCGTCCCAACCGAACAGAGCACGCTGTTGCGCAGGCTTGGACGACGAAGCACTCGGTTTAGGCTCTCCTTCGTCCTCGTCCTCTGAGCTCACCATCTGCGCCAAGAGCATCTTCTCAATCGCTTCTTTTGTCTTGTTCTCCGCCTCCTCTTTGTCCTCGAGCCATTTGCCGTCCAAACGTGCCTTGCCGCCAGCATTCTGCAGCTCTTCCTGCTTGCGTTCTGTGCTGGCCACAATATCTTCCCACCTCTTTCTGCGCTCATCCTTCTCCCGCTGTTCCATCTCCGGCTTGATCACAAGATACTCGGCAAGTGTCTTGGCTTCCGCGACGGTGCGTAGTCGGCGACCATCTAGATTCCGAGACGAAGCATTCGCATCGGCCTGGTTCTTCTTCTTGCGCGAGGACATGCGGCCACCCTGAGCGCGCAATATGGATCCGAAGCCACCTTTTCCACCACAAAGAGGTACAGTCAAGCGCAGTGAAAGGAATGTGTCTGATGGTGAGGAGAGAAGTGTCGAAACAGGCTCATCGGCATGGCGTACTGCTCGGCGTGAGTTCGTCGTGAGGATATACGAGGAGTTTTGAATCCAAGGAGCGCGCTCGTATAGTGTGTCGTAGAGAGATGTGAGAGATGCATCCTTGAGGGTTGTGAAAGCAATGTTCTGGCCCTTGACGCTGTCGACGATGACCGTCACTGGGGGCTGGGAGGCAGGCTCCATGTTGTTTTCGTGGCGCTCGAGTCCCACGCAAAAGAGAAAGTCTGTGAAGCTACTGGAAAAGGTAGCTTGCAAAGCGATCTGAATATATGGTGAATGGGTTTGGTGAAGATGGTGTTGTCGTCAGTGAGGGAGGCGGCGAACTTTGACGATCGCGACCAGCTCATAGGCCCGTGCGCCTTCCTCCTCTTCTCCGCCGCCAAGTTTCGCTTATGCTAGTGCAGCAGGCACGAACGTCGATATTCGTGCCTGCCGTTCGAGCATTTTCTCCCCATCGTCCATCCACCACTAATCCACAGCATCCCTCGAGACTTCTCGCAACAGTCAAGATGCTTATCCCCAAGGCCGATCGCAAGCTCATTCACGAGTTAGTCTCCCTTACCACCGCCCATGCGCCGCCGCGCTCGAGCTCTGAAGTTTCGCACGAAATCTCGACTTGATCATGAGCAGCATTTGGTCCCCTCAATTTCCAATTGTAGAATTATGCTAACGTTGTTTCTTCAGGTACCTCTTCCGAGGTTAGTATTTTACCCACGCGCGAGCCATGGCTATGGCACAACCGTATATTTTACTCGCAGTTTTACTGCACATAAGGACAGGCTGACACACGGTCACCACAGAGGGCGTTCTCGTTGCTAAGAAGGACTTCAACCTTCCCAAGCACGGCGACATCGACACCAAGAACCTTTTCGTCATCAAGGCTTGTCAGTATCCCCAGTCAGCAAGTCCGTGACTCTGGTCTAATGCCGTGCAGGCCAGTCTTTGACCTCCCGCGGTTACGTCAAGACCCGCTTCTCGTGGCAGTACTACTACTACACCCTCACCCCCGAGGGTCTTGACTACCTCCGCGAGTGGCTCCACCTGCCCGCTGAGATCGTTCCTCAGACCCACATCAAGCAGCAGCGCTCTGCTCCTCCCCGGGGTATGCTCGGTGGTGACGGCGAGCGCCGTGGTGGCCGTGGCGGCCCCCGCGGTGACCGTGGCGACCGTGAGGGTGGCTACCGCCGCCGTGATGCTGGCGAGAAGGCCGAGGGTGCTGCCCCTGGCGAGTTCAAGCCTGAGTTCCGTGGTGGCTTCGGGCGAGGCCGTGGCGCCCCTGCCTCTTAAGCAATTGATCTTTGCTTGAGGAGTATGGACTAGATACAGGATCATCTTTTGCTGCATTACAAAAAGGGACAGGACCTGGTGGCATACGGCGAAATGAAAGGATGATACCACGAATGTATTACTCGTACGAGATGCAGCTTCGCACTCGACGACCACTTTCACAATGATACCCAATTCGTTCAGTGAGCTCTGCCTGTTCCGTGATCTGTCTCAAGCACGACTTCTCTTATTGTTATCATATTTAATGCCCACCCTTCCCAGGTTTCATCAACCCACTCCCTCTCGCAACCCACTGCACCTCGACCTGCTCAATGCCAATCTGTCCGCCCATCTCTTTCTTGACAACTTCTTGTGCGTTCCGCAGTCTTTCATCCAAAGTCTTGCCATCGTCTTTCTTCTCGAACTTTCTGCCTACAATAGCAATATTCCTCGTACTCGGTATCCTGAGGTGTTCTTTCTCGACGACAAACCCCATGCTCTCCGTCAACGAGCTTGTCCATGAGCACAAGCTCGCGTACGCGCTTGGCTGCGCGTTCTTGTTTCCCTTTGGCTGCCCATCATCAGGAACGTATTTCTTGACTGCGGGTGCGCGGAACCGTGTGCCTCCGAAGTCGTGACTGCAGCATGGAATTGCGATGAAAGGCGAGGAAGAGAGGGAAGCCAGAAGCGGTGTCCAGGGCGTAAGCTCGTCCGCATGATTCGACACAATGAACGTGCCATGCGGGAAGACACCGTTGTGGCTCGGCGGGCCTTGCTCATCCTTCTCGCTCGAGTCGGTCTTCAGAACCTCAGGGATGAGCAGCATTTCTCTGAGCTTCCCCTGGCACTCTGTCGGAAATGTATCCCACGTCTTTCGTCTCCTGGCGTCGAAACCCCAACCCTTCCACCCTTCCTCGTTCAGGATGTACACCAAGAGCCCATTCCCACAACCAATGTCAACAAATCCAGGGAAAGACTTCTGCGCACTCGCCCTCCTCGCCTCGCCTTCTCCCTCACCATACATGCCCACCCAAAGCTCCATGAGAAACGCGCTGATGCCCAGATCCTCAAACACATGTTTGCCCGGCGGTGTCTGCTCGACCCAGCCTTCAATCAGGACTTTTGCATATTTGCCCTTGAGATACGCATAGGTGTCTTGAAAGGGCTTTTGTGCGATGATCTGGTCGTGGTGCACGCGCTTCTTGTATCCTGCAGCCCGCCCGCGTGAGTGCTTGTGAATGACTTCGAGCAGCTTGAGAGCGGTGCGCGAGAGTCTGTTGTCTAGCGGGTGCGACGGGAAGAGGTCAAAGTAGATTGAAAGATGGCCGTTTGACGACAGAAGGGGGGGAGGTTTGTGGAAGTATGTATAGAGGATTGCGAGGCGCTGGACGATGGGGTGGTAGTAGGGGATATCCTCCGGCTGGGAGACGTGCGGGATGTAGATCACCATGTAGCGCTCTGCATCCACGGTTTCTGTTTCTCCATTTGCGCAGACTGTGGTTGGCGTGCTTGAGGTGAAGAGGTGACAGGTCTGCACTAACACGTTGTCTACTTTTGGGTTTCGAGGAATTAGCTTTCGGACTACTGTCCAGGTTAGGTCGTAACCATCTATACCACCTTCAACAAGACGTGGGCGGTGATCAGCACGTAAATGCTTAACAATATCCGCCAGACCCAGTGGTGTGGTGGCTTGCGGATTATAGGATGCATCGTTGAAGCTGGCGTACGAAAGCTCGGCACGAGCGAGGTGCGAAGCTGTCAGGTTGGGATTCTCAAGGAGGTTGCGGCTGACATCAAGAAAGTACTGCGGTGTAAAGCTAGCAGGGGCTGATTGCACGATGGTCCAAGTATCAGGTGGGAGGCCGGTGGAGAGCGTAGGTGCTGAGGCAGGTTCGTAGGGCGTGAACTTTTCCGGCGCAGATTGCGAGTCCGACTCTTTCTTGCTCGTTGTCTTCTGTTTCTGAGCCGCTGCCGGCTTTGCGTCGCTTTCCAGTGTCAACCTCGACATTGCTTCTTGAGCCAGGTTTTCGGCCATGTTCAAATCGCTGCCAAGTCTATCTCTTTCAAAAGCGTGAGTCACACGCGCTCCAGCGCTGTTGCCCTTCGATATATCAGATATGGAGTCGTAGGTAGTTTCTCAGGCAGGTAAACATGTTCTACTTCATCCTGACAGAGCTGATGTGTATTGTGGTGTTGGTCAAGACACGGCGACGATGCTGAAGGAAGTTGACTAGTTTCTCGCTTGCAGACAGTTATGAAAATTGTCAGGGTATGCGATTAAGGTCACATAATTTCAAAAGGTCAGGAATACACAAGCAACGGACAGTGAAGGTAGGCTATCGTCGGCATGTCCAAAAAAAATTGACCCATGGCATGCATGCATTTGTGTATCGTCTATTTGACTTCTAGTGGTCTCCTTCATGAACCCGCCCTCGCGCGCTATGTAACGCCCCTCAAAAGTTCGACCAAATCACTTTCAGCATAGCACCTTCAACGTTTACCTCCCATAGTAATGTGCCATTTCGAGTCCCGCCCTCTTAAACCCACACTTGACGTAGAACCCCTCATTCGCTTCACTACAATCCAAAATCGTCTTGTAACACCCGACCTTCTCGGCGACAAAGTCCAGCGCCTGAATGATCCTAAGCCCTAGCTTCTTGCCCTGCTGGTCTTTTGCGACGGCAATGTCCTCGATGTGACCGACCAGTCCCAGCTGGTGGATAAACTTGCGCTCGACGATCAGCGCGCCGGTGCCGACAATGTGTGACGAGGCATCGAGGATGGCGAGGAGGAAGTACGAGTCGTTGCGCGAGGCCATCCATGTGTAGCGCTCGTTCCATGCCTGTCGGTGTGCAGTGTTAGCCTTTGGTGTCACTGAGCGCAGGGGTTGTAGCAGTGCAGGGGTTGCAAGTACCTCTTCGGAGACATCGCCAACTGTGGTCAATACCCTCAAGACGTCCAGGAAGCCGTTGTGGTAGTCCTGGCGCTGGATGGGCCGGCAGGTGTAGCCTTCTGGCAGCTCCTTCAGAACTTCGGGGGAGATGAGCTCGGTGCTGAAGAGGGGCGCTGTTGCGTCGTCGACGGGAGTTTGGAGGGCCATTGTGAGTTGCTGGAGTCTGGCTGCGGCTGCCAGTGTGTCTTGCGAGCAAGATGTGTTTTAGGCTTGCAATTGGAGGCTGTAGAGGGGAGGGGATCTTAGAGGGGTACTCAAATGAAGCGTTATCGATAAGCGGAGAAGCGGTGAGATGCAAGTCTGTAGGTGCAAGTTCAAGCAGTGTGCAAGTCAGGCAGTCAATATCACAGAGAAAGGAGGCTCCTTTGCTCAAGTACTTTTTTTTTTTTGAAAAGCTAGAGCTATACACGGTCGCTGACAGCTGAAAGCCAACCATCTGCATCCCAGTCAGGAACCAATTCGTGATCTAAAAATAGACCACCAGGTTTCCCTCTTCAGAACGTCATCCAATAGTCAGCCTCGACATTGCATTGAGCATGGCTGATTGTCGCTCACTCCTTCGGCATTACTAAGGGCCGCATGAACTGTCCCTGCGGATGAACGCTTCGCGAGTTCGTGTACCAGACTTCTCCACAGGCTGAACGAGTCACGAAACCATAACATGCTACAGTGCATGCTTCGCGCTCTCGTCTTCAGGCAACGTCCACCCAACATCATCCATACAGGGCTGTAACGCCTGGGTCTCGAGTTGGAGCAGCTCGTGCTGAAGCGTCCTGCGTGTCTTGCAATACACTTCCTCGTACATCGCAGCTTCCCAGCGCAGCCCCGAGTTGCTCCCATAGAGCCAATCCACTATGGTCCAACTGGGATCCAGTGGCGTCTCGAGTGCCGGCGGATCGCAATCGATTAGCGGCTTGTTGAAGTGCCATCTCGAGATCTCGTTGACCGTGAGCACCCACGCTGTCGTTATCTCATTGCAAGCATGGGCGAAAAGGGACGCAGCTTTATCCAGTAAGGTGGGCAGGTTCTGAGTCCATAGGTCGTCTTGTCTCCTATGCTCTTCTTTTGCGTTCCAGCCTTCTTGGGCGATCTGCTGGAAGTTGTACATAGGGCGCTCAGCGTTGTCCAAGTATGATTGTACGCTGCGGATACGCGCAGCGTACTCCTCGAACTCCTGCTCGATGGCCGTCTGGCGGTTGAAGAATGGTCTCAGGACCTTGAGCTGAATTCGGTCGCAGAAGGGCCTGTCGCTGGCTGCACATGCTCTTTTGACAGTCGTACTCTTGACGATTTGCAAGCCGTGCAAGCAAAAGGTTGGTCCGCCAGCGTCTTTTATGCGGCATAGTCGCTGTGCGAAATTGCATGCTAGGAAGACAGACTTTCGAGTGTGACCGCAGCTGAAGGTTGTCTCTTCCAGATAGCACATGGTGGTTGATTGAGGGCGCTAAAGGGGAAAGTTGATCAAACAATCAACAATGTCTTTCCGGCGATTTGCTCACCATCATCGATGAGAGTGAAAACTGCTGCGACGGAGCGGCAGCACCCGACATCGGTAAGAGGCATGGTTTGTCTCCGCACGCTGCTGAAGCATGCATAATGCACCATATAGCTGATCGCCCGAACAGAAGGACCACGCGTTGATAGTGAAACTGAGCCGATGTCGAAAAGGGAAAGCTGAAGTTCAAGGTAACGAGGCTGAAGGCAAATTACGGCAGCAATGTTGAGAGCAACTGGCCAGACCGAGAAAAGAAATGCAAATCCAACGAAATGGCAACGACGATGAGATTGGAGAACCTGAGAGCCATGGAAGGCAAAGACGAACCACAGACAGGGACACATCTAGCCTCACTTGTCCGACTTAGATGTAGGCATTGGGAAATCAAAGGGCGGCATGCTCTGGCACTAGCTCTCCCAGATAGTGGTGCAGTTGTCAATGCGCACTATAGTTCATTGTCTCGAACGGATCATCGCCAACCGAGTGCATGCAGGGAGCTCGAACTGGCCGTTGAAAGGATGTAGTAATCTTCAGTTGGTGGGAGTTATGTATGAAGCGTGCGCTTGTCGAATGGCGTCCAGGATGAGCTGCAATGGAGCAACTTGCGACTGTGAGCAGAATCAAAATCACACGGCAGTGCAAGAAGTCCAGATGTTTGTTCATGATCGTGCCATTTCTTTGTGTGAAATCCTGTTGACTCCATGATCGTTACAGGACAGGTATCCGAAAGCTCCCGCAAGCCATTTCATTCGTATGATGGCTGCTTATGCAGAGAAACACGCTCGTTGAACTCCACCATCCCAGCGCCTGTTGATCCCTTAAACCTCAGCAATCTCACGGAGACGACGGATGGTCGACCTTGTAGCGGCAGCGGCGGGGGTACTGCGGGTGCAGGTTAGCATTGGTTCTTCTGCCTGGTGCCGCGCGTTCCAATCTTTGTGTCGAGAGGTACAACGAGCGATGCGGAGAGGTTTCTTACGCGACGGTGTAAGCACCACCGGCGGTGGTCTTGCGGCAGGAGCGGCAGTTCCAGATACCGACGGCCTGGCGCTTGACAGCGTTCTTGCCGCAGAACTGGCACACGTAGCGGGCGTGCTGTGTGACCTGGGGGGGGAGCGTCAACAAATCGTCCTTCGGGCGTTGCGGAGTCCTGTGGGTGTACGCACTTCCATCTTCTTGACCTGCTTACGGAGCGAGGCACCGTAACGGGTACCGTACTTTCCGGTGATGCCGACCTTCTTAGTGCCTACATCACAAATCAATATCGCAGTCCTATCGCGCGAGAGGTTGGGGCAGCCGTACGCTTGGTCATTTTTGCGGTGTTGTGGTGGGTTGAACGGAGTAGACAAAGTTCTCGGTCGCGCTTCAAATTCGATCGTGTGGGCAGGCAAGCTTAGCGGGAACCTTGGCGGCGCCTTCCTGCTTTGGGCGCGCCTTCCTGGCGGATCAACCAACACCGACTTAAGCGAGTGCTGGGGTGGGGTACATCGTCACCAGCAACAACAACTGCAGATTCAAGTTGATGCTCCAGAGGAAGCGTGTGTTGAAGGGTGTTGCCGATTCACTTTTCACAATTCGCCGACACTGAGTCCTTAAATATAAAGATGCGGATTACGCCGAGGCACACGGTTGCACAAGCATCACAAAAGAATGAATTGTTTGAGGTCGATGTGCGATTAAACGCTTTTTGAAAGTGGCTGTTTCCCTGTGTTTTTATCGCTTTGTTGGTGTATCTTATTTTAAACGACCTCCCACTTGGCAAGTCTTCCAATGGTTCGCCCGGGTTCTCTCACAATACAAACGCGGTCTTCCTTCGAAATGTTCCTGCCACGAGCAACCCGATGCAGAGCAAGGTTGGCAACAGCAGTCGGCATGCCTTCAGCCAAGTTGTAATTTCCCGTTGTGACGAAGCCGACAAGATCTTCCTCGTCTGGGACCAAAGGATAGTTGTCATCTGCGGGTGTGGAGGAGTTGTTCTTTGGCTGCGGAGGCTCCAACAGACTCTCAGCGAGATGTCTTCGCTGTAAATGCTTGGGGATGTCATCACCGCTGCGAGTCTGCTGCCTCCTCGGTACTCCGTTCGTTTTCGGTCTTGCACCTGGTAACAAAGATAGCCACTTGCTGCGTAGCTCAGGGTTGTTGGCAGGCAATCGGTACACTCGCGAACAGTCGATAGGATATCCTCGTCCCATCACAGTGATCTTTGCAGTGAACAGGTAAGCTGCTTCAGGCTCAACCGTAGGGTTCTCGAGAAGTCTATTCGCTTGAAGACCGGAGAGTTGGTGGAATGGTGTGATGGTGTGGTCAGGATCACCCTGTGCTGCAGCAGGTGTGGCAGACGGTAGTAGCTGCGCCCATTCGCAGGCCCACGGATCACCAATCTCGCCCTTTCTCCCGTTTCCAAGATCGATAGTTGACCACTCGATCCTTTTACCCTTTGGCCGCTTCGTCCATTCGTGCTTTCGTACTTGTTGCTGTTTAAGTTCCCAGGACATACCTGCGTCAGTGCCCGGGTTATCGTATGGGAAACTGGGTGCCGAGCGTTCAAATGTGACCTGCCGTCGCTCTTTCAGTCCGCCAAAACGAGGGTTGCCCCCGGTAGACAATGGGTAGCGCATAATGCCACGCCACACAGGCATGACACACTTCCAAGGAAGCAAGACTGTCCAGGTCTTGCTTTCTCGAGAGACAAAAGCGAGCATGGGAATCCGGGGGTCGGTCGCCCGCGGCTCGGGGTATCCGCCCAGCGTGTTCGCACTTTGCCGTTTATTGATAGACTTCTGCGAGGGCAGTGTCCGTTGCCCAGTAAGACGAGCCGCTCGGCTGAAGATGGCTGACGATGCCTGTGTACGGTCGACAGGCCAAGTTGCAAGTGTCTCGATCAAGGCAGACGGGTCTTGCTGTAGTGTCGATGGTGTAGGAGGGTCTCGAAGGCGAGGATCCGAGATGTCGAAGGCGAGCAGCGCACCAGCTGGCAACGCGCCAGGGTCAGTGACAGAGGCGAGCGAAGGCCATAGTGATGGGGGCGCATTAGGCGCTGTGTCGTGAGGAGCTGGATGCAATATTGAGCAGAGTATCTCTGCGGCCGCGGGACCCATGATTTCGATGGAGCCAATCTCGAACCGAAGGTCTTCGACAGTCACTACTGGTTTCTGCACTTTTGAGATGCGAACAATCTCATTCCAGGTTTGCAGGAACGCGCTTGGATGCACCCGCAAGAAGGCTTTCCTCCTCTTTGCTCCTGCCTCGGGCGCGCACCAGATGACAGCCACGTGCGCCATTCGCTTCAAGGGCTTTGCTTCTCTCTCATGTAACCAGCCCTCCCAAGTTCGTGTGCCCTGCCTCCACTTCTTCGCCCTGGCTCGTCCTTGCCATGGATCTTCAGCATCTTCAGCGCCGAAGTGCAACCCTCTCAGCAGCCCAACGATGCTGTCTTCCACGCCCTCGAGTGCGATTGTTGACATGTAGCTCATGTCCCAGGCGACTGCTCCCCGCTGTGCTGCTGCACGGTGTGTCAGGCGGTACGCTTTGACGACTGGCGCAAGCGGGAGCGCAAACCGCCAAAGAGGATCTTTCGGCTGGGTCATGCGTGCACGCTTCGTGTGCCATATGTGAGTTGGGAGCCATGTCTTGTCTCGTTGCCGCCGGCGAAATCGTGACGGAGGGGTGACGGGCGTGGCCAGGGCCGGGAACCTAGGCTTCGTGATGGGTCTCGGTGGAGGCCTGGACGCTGCCTTGGTGTGTTGCTCTGCCGTCGCCGGCTCGCTGCCCGTCTCCGCCGCCTTCTTCTGCTCCTTCTGCCTCTGCCTGCCCGCCTGCTTGCCCTTGTCGATGCCCGCCCTCCGGAGGTGCTTCTTCTTGCCCTTGCCAATGCCGCTGCCACTCGTGCCCCGCGATATTGGCGTGTTGTCCTCCTTGGCTTCCTGCCGTGCTCGTCGCCTCAGCCGCTTGGGCACGCGGCTGGGGTTGTGGCTTGCCGTCCTTCTGCGCAGCTCCCTCGGTACGTCTTGGAAGGCTCGTCGCGACAGGCCCTTCTTCGCCGCCTTCATGGCGCCCTCCAGCGCGCGGATCTCATGCTCGTGCGACTGGAGGAAGTTCTTGACGTTGACGTCGCCATTCGGGTACGCATTCCTCGTGGGCACTGCGGGGATGGTGCGCGCGGGCTTCTGGGGGAAGCGAGCGCGCTTTGCGTGCGGTGCGCTGTCTGACGCCGGCGGCCTCTTCTTGGACGCGTCGGCCATGGTTCGTCGCGCGGTGCGGAGCAGTGAGGAATGCGCCGCGGCGACAGCCAACGGCTGCGACCACGCCGCGGCTTTTTGACGACTAGCGAGTCGTAGCTCCCGTTGCCGGCCTAGCGCGCTCGCGTCTGCATGCATGCTCTCCACCGTTCATCCGATGCACAACTTGCCTACGAACATCATGCGGCCGTGCTGCCGACGCTTAGTTCGTCGTGATTCGCGTCCGCTGACGGCCATGTGTTTCAGGACGCTGCCCTATCGCGAAAGCAACCGCCGGCAGCGCATCCCACGATGCTCTCGGCTCTAGCACAGGAATCCACTCTGGGCCCCTGGCAACCTGCAGGCCCTCCCTGCAGCCTGCGCCTCGGCCAACCCTGGCTCCTTGTCTTAGACAGCCTGTCGCTGGCTGGCAATCATAGCATTCTTTCCTCACAACACGCTGCTCATTCTTACGCACAACAATCTCTTTGTCTTGCATCGCACCTGACACCCTTCACCATCTGCCGTTCCAAGAGGACAAACACACGTCCACAATGATGTCCTACACCCCTCTCCCAGAGCCATCTCCTCACATGCTGCGCATGCAATTTAGTCCTCAGCGGAAACGTCCCACCCACGGTCGCACAGAATCTGAGTTCATCCCGCGACCCCTCGATATCATGCCCATGTCGCCCAGCAAGCGTTCCTCTGTCTACGTCTCTGAAGCCTCCTCGTTCCTGTCGCACCGCAACTCGGTCGTCTCCCCCGTCGGACGGTCACCCTACGACTCTCTGTTCTCACCCACCAGCGATCCTTCGAGACTGCTGTCACCAGAGCCCACAGAATTCGTTGACCATTATGCCATTCTCCAAGTAAGGCCTGAGGCCACCATCGACGAGATCAAAGCCGCATTTCGTCGTCTGCGAGTTGCGTACTTCCAGAGCGACGCCAAGAAGTACCGCGCGCTGACGACCGCGATGGAATTGATGGCAGATGAGGAGGCGCGGGCCGAGTACGATGAAGTCTACAGGGCGCAAGTGGATGGTACACAAACACCCATAACACCATACTCAAGCCTTCCAGCTGGCCTGGAATCACCAAAACACGGGCGGAAGGACAGCGGACACAGCGCTGGCAGCATGCAGGAAGAAGTAAACGTGCTCACGGTCCCAGAAGAGGTTCCCGAAGAAGAGGAGGGAGAGGAAGAAGAAGAAGAACTGCAACAATCTAACGAAGACGCACGAAATGATGATCCCAACTGGGCGCTCAAGCGCCACCACCGCGTGTTCGCCAACTACACGCCCTACTATGGCACCGAGCCGTACGATTCCTTTGTTCCTATTCCATCCGCATACGAGACGTACTCGAGGCACCCGCGGTTGCGCTGTAGACGACCCAGCTATCTTGGAGACGGGCTGGCGAGGAACGCCATGCCATATTGAGTTTGCTGAGTTTGCTGCGTTTGATTTATTATATTGTTGGTGTTGTGTAGGTAGAGATAGGACGGCGTCAGGGGTCACCCATGTGTGTTGCATAGTTGTCGCGTTATAGCGTTGAATACTACCGCCGGCATTTTTCCACTGTTGACTTGGATACCGCAGACTAGTTGACTTGACAACACCATAACCTTCAGGCACCAACGTGGTAGTGATGAACGAATGGATGACGTTAGTCAACGGACTGGCATTGTGCAAAGTCTTTCGCAGCACGCGGCTAAAGAGCGGTGAGATGTCCACTTGGGGAATGGCCGATCGTTGCCCGTTTGTTTATACCAAGTGCGCAGTTCTCACATGATGCAGAGGCTCCTGATATAACTGTGCAAGAACTATAATCATATAGCGATGAACTTAAAAAAAGGTTCGCATAATGCCATAGCGGCTCAAGACGTTGGTCTTCGAAACAGGTAGGCACGCGCTAACCGCATGGCCCTTCAACCTCAAACATAATCCTCTGCTACCCCGCCAAATATCTACAACTCGATGTTCTCCTCAGCAAAGGGCTCAAGGCGCTCCTTGAACTCCTCGACGCTGAGCTCCTCGCCCTGCCACATGATCTGCTCGCCGTTGGCGGACTTGGGCGGAATCAACACATTAGACACAACCTGGATGACTCCATCACTGGCGACACCATCATGCACAGTAACGCGTGAGAAGGCGTTGATGCGGATCTCGGCAAAAGGTCCGTACCTGGCAACATCGACAGCAAGGTACTTGTCGTCGAGCACAGTGGGCAGATCGTAGTGGTAGTTGCCGGGGCGGTCGACGGACTTCTCGTCATCGTCGTGCTTCTTGCTGGCATCGAAGAAAGCGTCCGTGTACAGCGACTGGTTGACAACAATGTGGTACTCGAGAAGCGCCTTCAGGTACTTCTGGCCGTACGAGCTGAAGAGGAAGGCGTTCACCCTGGGACCCAGCTTCTTGAACGCGAGGTTGGAGGGGGCGAAGAAGGTGCCGCCCTCGTGCGGGTAGTCTGTGTTGTTGATCTTCTCGAACAGGCCGGTCTTGTGGAGCGCAAGCTCGAGGGTGCTGAACTCGCCCGGCAGAAGCTCGACGATGGAGGCCACCTTGGGAGGAGGAACGAGAATAGAGTCGACGCCGTGTACGACACCGTTGGTGCCGAAGATGTTGACTGCAACAAGCTTGCTGTAGAAGTTGATGGCGGGGCCTCGAAGGGTGACACGGACCGTCAGACGCTGCTTGTGACCGAGCTTCTCGGGCTCGAAGAGAGTTGGAATTGTGTAGCTGTGGAGCACACGGCCGGCAGGGTAGAAGTCAGGGCTGACGTGGTACAGCAGGATGTCCTTGAGGACTTCCTTTGAGGGGTGCTTTCCGTGTTCGGGGATCTTCTCGAAAGCTTCATTTGTGGGAGCAAAGACAGTGTAGTTGGCCTTGGTGCTGTTGAGGGTCTCGACAAGATCGTCGTACTTGTTGATCAGCTCGGCCAGCTTGGTGGTATACTTGCTTTCGTTGATGAGCTCGTACACCGTCCTGTTGGGCTTGTCATCGCCATGATGCGGGGGATGGTGAGGTTTACCATGGTGAGGAGGGCCGTGATGAGGTGGTCCATCATGAGGTGGGTGGTGGGGAGGATTCTCGTCACCGCCACCGAAGTTGATTGTGGCATCATCAAACGATGAACCTTCCAACCACGACTCGACATTGGCACCGGCATCGTGGAATCGGCTGTAGATGTCATGTGCACTCTCCTTGACCTCGTTGTAGGCATCGTCAAGGACATCCTTTGCGTTGTCCAAAAGCTCTTGCCCGGACAGCTTCGCATTTTCGATATGCCTGTTAGACTTGGGAAGCTTGTCGAAGACCTCAGCTTCGGTGATTACCAAGGCCGAAGCCAATGGAATGAATGGTACCACACGAGAGAAACGCATGATGTCTGGTGTTGAAGATGATGGAGAATGTAGGAAGACAAAGACACAAGTTGCACCTCTCAGCAACTAAAAGGCAGGACGAGTCGATTACACCACCACGCGTGGCAATGGCGGAGTCTCGGTACGGGATGAACCGCCGATGATGACAGTGGGGCGGACGAATCAGATCAGGTGAAACAATATGATTACTGTACCTCGAAAGCGAAGGTTTGCCGGAAGTATGCGGTCGAATACAGGACAAGTTACAATGGACTCACACACACTTTGCAAACACTGGCCCACACGTGTTGACGCTGTGTATTTTGACGAACAGGCAGCCATTTGGGACGCGTGGACAGACGCAGGTCGAGCTGTCGTCGACAGCTGATGACGCAATGGCGCGGCAATGGTCAGCCTCGGCGCGGGGTGCATTAAGACAAGTACGGTTGAGAGACTGACAAACATATCCGCAGGTCAGCTTATACATTGACACGGTGCATCATTAACGAACTGAAGCTCGTAACGAGAGAGCGTTCGTCGAACTTGGTAGTGATGCACCCAATCACGTGAGTTCCTGCCTTGGGCGTCGAAGTTAGGCGTTTTTATTCGAGTGCTATGATTGCGGGGTGCAACGTCATTGGATTCTTAGGTGCGACTAAGTGATGCAACAATTCGCTTTCCCTTAGTTAGATAACATCAACTCCCTACGAGATTCCAGCTCACCGTAGTAATTATACACAACAAAGTTGAATAACTGAAGTTGAAGCAATCTTTAGAGTACAGCTAATAAGATCAGTGCCAAGGGCTATTACGAAGCTATTTACTCTCTTGTGGATGATTACTAACGGACTCCATGAGTAGGGAGCTTACGTCACCTAACCGTGGGAGAGCGAATTACTGGTGGTGCCTGCGTGGTGTGCTGTGTGCTGCACGTTCGGATCTGTCTGGAGCGCTCGTCATTCTTGCGCTACTTCCTCCAGACAATCACGATGCTGTGGGTCTACGAAATCAACGTACTATTCCGCTTTTGCTAAACACTGGTTTTTCAGAGGAACTGTTGTGCCAAATGTGCGTTCTAAGTCGCCCAACGGGTATGAAGGGCGTCCCGTAGACCCATTTTTCAATGGTTTAAGGGGATCAAGCTTTTTCAAGCATCAATCAAGCTTTGCTTCTATTTGTGAGACCGACAGGTCATTGGTAATGATGCGGAGGGTCCGGTAATGTACGCAATACGAATGCGGCAACAAATTACGCACCATGGCGTCATAGCGAAAAGGCTATATACTACAGACGGTGTCTGCATTGGGTGTTGTAACAATTAGAATCATACATTTGGCCTATCGATAGCACTACCTTTCCAATATTTTATTCGCCATGCCTCTCGCACGACACGTTGACCCTGATGAGCTTATTGAGACACTCAAAGATCACCCGCTCCACAAGGCTGGTGGCCACCAGCGGGGCATCAGCCACACAACCCCCTATTCAACAAGATATGCAGCCAGCGTCGAGTTATCAAAGTACAAAATCCCGCAGGATGGCGCACCAGCGGATACCGTCCACCAGCTACTCAAAGACGAGCTTGACTTGGATGGAAGGCCCAGCTTGAATTTGGCCTCGTTTGTGGGAACATATATGGAACGCGAAGCTGAAGCGCTCATGATTGAAAACATCTCGAAAAACATGTCGGATGCTGACGAGTATCCCGCAATGATGGACATGCATGCACGTTGCATTTCGATACTCGCTCACCTCTGGGGTGTTCAGAAGGGCGAGAAGGCTATCGGTTCGGCCACAACAGGCTCTAGTGAAGCTATTCATCTTGGTGGATTGGCCATGAAGAGGCGTTGGCAGGAGAAGCGCCGGGCTGAGGGTAAGGACACGTCGAAGCCCAACATCATCATGGGCGCCAACGCGCAGGTCGCTCTCGAGAAGGTACGAAGAAAAGAATGCCTCGTCCACATTTCGTGCTAACGAAGTATAGTTTGCACGCTATTTTGAGGTCGAGGCCAGAATCTTGCCTGTATCAGAGAACTCCTCATACCGTCTCGATCCTGAGCTGGTGAAGAAGAACATCGATGAGAACACCATTGGTATTTTCGTGATCCTGGGTAGCACTTACACCGGCCACTACGAGCCCGTTGAAGAGATCCACGACATCTTAGACGCATACGAGAAAGAAACTGGCGTAGATATTCCTATCCATGTCGATGCTGCCTCCGGCGGTTTCATTGCACCATTTACACATGCCAAGGCTGGCAAGAAGTGGAACTTTGAGCTTCCCCGCGTCAAATCCATCAACACCAGTGGTCACAAGTTTGGTCTTGTATACGCTGGCGTTGGCTGGATCATCTGGAGAGACGAAAGCTACTTACCCAAACACTTGGTGTTTGAACTGCATTACCTTGGTGGTACCGAAGAGTCGTACACACTCAACTTTTCCCGACCGGGTGCACAGATCATTGCGCAATACTGTAAGTCATACGACTTTTCTCATGCGGCACTGTAACTAACCAACCAGATAATCTGATCCATCTGGGGTTCAATGGCTTTCGCAGTATCATGGAGAACACACTCGCCAACGCCCGCTTGTTGAGTAGAGCCTTGGAGTATACCGGCTGGTTCCGCTGTGTTAGTGACATTCATCGAAAGAAGGGAGACCTCAAGTTTGAGAAGGGCAAGAAGCCGTACGACGAGGGCGAGGATAGCGCTGCCTACAACGCTGGTCTGCCCGTAGTTGCATTCACACTCACAGACGACTTCAAGAAGAACTATCCGCACGTGAAACAGGAGTCGGTCAGCAACCTGCTGCGCGCTAAGCAGTACATCATCCCGAGTCAGTCTAACTTCAATGGCGTGGCGTATTGTGGCTGACACATGCAGATTATCCTCTCCCACCCAGTGAGGAGAAGACTGAGATTCTGCGAGTAGTCGTTCGTGAGAGTCTGTCCCTGGACATGATTGATCGACTTGTGACTGATATATGCCACGTTATGGAGCAGTTGATGGTATGCCTCTCCACAGATGCATTGATGCTGCAGCACGCTGACATATTCACAGAGCACGAACGGAACCGACCTGGCAGCCTGGCAGTCATCAAATCCCAGTGCTGAGAAGACACATGCGTCGCTCGGACATCGGGCTCACGAGAGGCACAAAGCTAAGAGGCCGATGCACGAGGGTGTGCACCGATCAGTGTGTTAGGGGACAACGCATTATGCAAGTGATTAAGTAGGAACAACATTCATGTGAAACCCTCGAAAAGGGAAATTCGTATCTGCCCTTATTAAACACCACTAGGTATATTATTGTGAGACAAACCGTGCCTTAAACTTCACCTTTACCCATCGTAGCGAAGGCTAAGATCCAGTGAAAGTCTGGCAACACATCAATCGTAACCTGAATCGGGACACAACCTTGTACCCGACGGCAGATCTGGCGCGAATCGGTCGGAAGAAGTCGTCCGATGGCGTCCCAGGATGTCAAGCAGATTGTGCCCCAGGTAGCCGGAAGCACCGACGCGAGAGCCGTAGCCGCGACCGATGTTCCTGCATGTGTGCTTCGCACGCGATCTCCTCCAACAGTCAAGAGATCGCAAGATCAAACATCGCCCCCAGATCTGCGGCTGTGCGTGCACCTCATTGGCTATTTTGGGTCACTTAGCACCAAGGAATCTAGATCTCCTGTGTGACGACTCCCCTTCAGGCATGGCGCATCGGTTCATCAGTCAAGCTTCTCGCGATCCCAGACGCGCTTTCATGACAGCACGACCATCGCCACCACGAGAAACTCTCTTTTGCTCGGCCCGTCCCAAACTCGCTCGGAAGTGCGTCCCTGCAGAGATAGCTGGCCAATAAACTGCACGTGTCCTGACAGGGCCCACGTCATAGTTCTGGCGCAGGATCCTGCAGCAAGCATCACCAGCCTTCAAGCGGATCTCCTCAGTCCCATTCATCAGCGCTCCTTCGGGCTGAGGCGTCTCGATGTAGCTGACGGATGACATGCTAGGGTTCCTTCTAGTGCCAGCGGCCTCGTGCCCTAGAATTTTCGGTGGAACGCTGGATGCTCCCACTGTGCTGTCATGACGCATCGCGGCCTGTAAGGTCCCCGAAAGGCACTCTTTTGCCTATGTGGCCACCGTAATGAGCGATCACGATCTCGATTGCTAGGAGTCGATTCGTCAATGAATCGCTTCTCATTGATGTTACGACGCAGCAGCTCCTGGCCGCTGTGCAACCTCTGCAACCTCTCCCTCTGCTCCTCGTGTTCCCGTCGGTCCTTCAGCACCAGCAGCGACTTCTCGACCATGTCCACAGATAAACCCCGTATACTCCTGTATATACTGCGCCGCGATGCTCGCCTTTCCGACAATCCAATATTCACAGCTGCCTCACGCTATGTTACGCGTTCGCAAGACCCGTCGTCGCCCTCTCGTTCAGACTCACGCGCGAGAGACGATTCATTGATCTCCGAGCACCGAGGTGCATCCTTCACCCATCTGCTTCCTGTTTACGTCTTTCCTGCGCAAGAAATCGAAATTTCCGGCTTCCTTGCGTCTCCGTCCGATAAATCCCCGTACCCAGAAGCGCGTAGCGAACATGCGAAAGTATGGCGTACTGGGCCTCATCGTACTAGGTTCATCGCAGAGGGGGCTTGGAACCTAAAAGAGCGGCTTGAGGGCTTAGGCTGTGGGTCTGGTCTTCAAATGAGAGTTGGAAAGACCGCGGATGTTGTCAACAATATTCTTGACTACTATTCGACAGATGGAGGTTCAAAAGGCGAGATTACCGGGGTCTGGATGACCAAGAACGAGTCCGTGGAAGAAAAAGAGGAGGAACGGAGCGTAGAAGCAGTCACGAAAGAGCATGGAGTCGACTTCAAGCTGTGGCGCGATGAGAAATACTACATCGACGAGTACGTGTCATCCGCGGTTGCTTCCTTCCTTCCATTCACTATCTAACACGTTCTAGTCGAGACCTTCCTTTCGATGACATCTCAAAACTTCCCAACATATACACGTCATTTCGAAAATCCGTCGAACCGCTTCGGGACCAACCCCGTGAGACGCTGCCAGCACCCACGCAACTCCCGCCGCTACCGCCCGACATCGCACCTCAGCAAGGACCCTTCAAGATACCTACAACATTTGATAGCGTGTTGAAAGCACTTTTATTGCCATTCGAGAAAGACCCTTCATTTGGCCTGGCGATGCCACCCAAATGGCCTGGTGGTGATGTTAAGTCAGCACACCCCTTCTGCGGAGGCGAATCAGAGGCGCAAAATCGCATATCGTTCCTCATTTCCAGTGGAGCCATGAGCTCCTATAAAGCCACACGAAATGGCATGCTTGGACGCGACTTCAGCACGAAGCTTTCCGCTTTCTTAGCACAGGGTCACTGCACGGCACGACAGGTGCATTGGGCGATGGTGGATTTTGAAGACGGAAAAGGAAAAGGCAAAGATGTACCGGGGTACGGAAAGGGGGAGAATGATGGCACAGCAGCCGTTAGGTTCGAACTGCTGTGGCGAGACTATTTTCACCTGTGCATGCGGAAATTCGGTCCAAAGATGTTTCATCTCTACGGAATTCGCCCGCAGGAAAGTAGAAATAACGAAAAGCCACCGCCGCCGAAGAACTGGAGGCGCCTCGACAGACCGACGCCGGGTAATGATCCCGCTCGGACAAATGACGCGTTCGCTCGCTTCCGCTCTGGTAGGACAGGTGTCGGCCTCATCGACGCGTCAAATCGCGAACTGTTCCTCACAGGCTACACCTCGAATCGCGCACGGCAAAACGTCGCTTCTTTCCTTGCATCACATCTCGAGATTGATTGGCGCATTGGCGCAGAATGGTACGAGTGTATGCTTATCGACTACGACGTGCCGAGCAACTGGGGCAACTGGCAATACGTTTCCGGCGTAGGAAACGACCCACGACAAGGAAGAGTCTTCAATCCTGTAAAGCAGGCACTGGATTACGATCCGCAAGGCGAATACATCAAGGCATGGGTTCCGGAGCTGCGGGACGTCAAGCTGACGAAACAAGCTGGGCCGCAAGGTAAAGTGGAGGTCGACAAACAGCGATTGATGGGGCTGTATCAGGCGAACAAACTCTCGGAATGGGAGAAGGAAAGCTTAGGTCTGAAGGGCGTCGAGTGGGTCGAGAAACCCCTAGTAAACATCAACTTCTCTGTCGGTCGCGGTCGAGGTGGTCCTGGACGCGGAGGCACGAAACCGGGCAGAGGTGGAGGTGGTGGAGGAGGACCCGGCCGAGGAGGGTACCGTGGGGGCCAACACCAACAGCACCGTGAGCACAGGAGAGGTGCTAGTGAGGAGAAGCAGCACGTGGCAAATGGCCCGACGATCGTTAGCAGTTCATAATTCTCGGGTATGGTTCAGGACAAGGTGGTTCCGGTGCCATGGGGTTGGTAGTTCTAGCGTGAGATTAGCAATTGAGATGATGGTGCACGATTTGAGTAACACAGTGAACGCAAATACACAATTTCTGGTTCTCAATCTCCAAATCGTTCGTCAGCTCTACACGCTTAGATTTCCTACGTGTCCTGTACCTATGTGTATTCACCCTTCTCCTGTACCATCTGCATCTGGGCGAATCGCATCCAACATACACACACATACCCGCGCCTCTTTTCTACACTGTCTACATCCACACTACCCGCACATGAACGTCCTTGCTCACACAGGAGAAGAAATTTAGACAGCACCAGGCACCTCCCAGATCTTGGCAAAAGGGTCCTTGTGAGGGTCAGTCCAGCGCTCATACTCCATGCTGTACGACAAGTAGTTCGCGACCTCTTCGCCATAGATCTTGGCGACCCAAGCCATAGTCACATCAATGCCGGCAGAGATACCACTTGAAGTGAAGATATTACCATCTTCAACCCATCGTGCAGACGGCACCCATTCAGTGTTAGGTCCGGTAGAAGTAGCCCAGGCCCAGGCTCGCTTATTCGTGGTAGCTTTCTTACCGTCGAGCACGCCAGCACGGGAGAGGATGGTTGCGCCGGTGCAGATGGAGATGATGTACTTGAGCTAGAAGGTGATAAGTGATACGTTCTGGGAAATGGTATTCAGGGGTGATGTAAGCGTACCTTGGGGTAGATCTCCTTCACAAATGCAATCTCTTCTGTCATGTTCTGCCTGGTGCCGCCGCCTCCAGGAACCAGCAGGACCTCGATGTCTTTATCCATGGGCATAGTATGGTCCATAGGCGGCTTGTGGGGCGATTCAGGTCCATGACCCTCATGGCGGCGCGCATAGCCGTTGCCCCATTCATCATCGTCGCCTTTACCATATCCATAAGATGACATCTGATCATGTCCTTTGGTTGGCTTTTCAGGGCAATCCTTTTTCTTGCCAAGGGCATGAGCGAACGTGTTGGTAGGAAGAACTTCCTCGCCGAAGTAGCTTTTGCCGTGCATGCCCTTGATGGTGGTCCCCACAGGGTCCATGGTCCTACTCAGTAAGGTGAGACTCATCGATGTTTGATTCCCGTAAAGCATAGAGAGGGTGTTGAGTACGTCAAGTGGGCCAAAGACGTCCAGCGCCTGGAAATGTGGGATCAACAACATGGCGAAGTGAGTTGGAAGCTCAGTGGTGTTGGTGAACTCGGGCTGTTTTGGAATAGCGGCAAATGCTGAGGAAAAGGTCGCAGCAAGTGGCATCAGGGTAGAGACACGCATCTTGAGCTTCTAAAACAGTTGGATCGTGTAGAGAAAAGTTAAGATGGGGATGAAGTGTACATGAAAATGAGGACGTTTATGGATCTGATGTTGAACGATGGGCGTTAATGTCGTCCTTATATGAAGCCTTCGAACGTGAAGACCGTAAAGGTAACCCCGGGAAAAAGAAACCCCACCTTGCAGCCCTGCTTACCATGGCGTCGAACAATATACGGGTATTGAGGTGCATACACTGGTCCCGCAGAGTGACAGCGCAAATCCGATGAGCAAGTTATGGATTGTGAAACAAGCGCAGACCATATCCTTGCTGTACAGAACGTTCTGGTATTACGTGGTGTTGTGTATTCTCTATCAGTTGCTGTTCGATGCTCGGTGGTCGGTAGTTTCTGCTCTCCAGTCCTTCTGTCGGGCCGTACGACACACAGAGCTGTTGTCTTTCAATCTTGTGTCTAAATGACCACACTGTTGAGATCTCTTCGGATCGCTTGTTATGTTAGCCAAGATGTAAGGCCGCAGGTGGGGCGCAGTCGACATGGGCATGGTTGTTTCGTTTTCGCCGACGGAGGGCCTGTCGCTGAGTTGGGTGTTGTTTCGTTTTCACCGACGGAGGGCCTGTCGCTGAGTTGGGTATCTCGGTGGTCTATCTGTTCCGAGCTGGCCATTAGCTGGCTCAACGACCGAAGTCGCTCACCGACAATTGTGTTTTAGTTGTTCTAGGCGAGGCTGCCAGTTGTACTGAGATCTAGAGTAAAATGCTCACAATGTAGTGGGCCGAATTTTTGCTCTTTCTGCTTTCTTCAGTCCTCTGTGCACATGAAGATCTGCTGTCAACAATAGCCTCATTGAAGTAATTGGATTCCAAGGCCACCAATGTTTGCTCTGTTGATTGGTATTGGGATTTACAGTCCCCATTTCGCCGGGTAACATGACGGGGCCGCACATGTCCAGGGTCGTCGACTCTGCGCGATCTCGGTGCACGGTCGAGGGGTTCTTCCTGGCGCTCCTACGGACTTCCATGGTGTTTGAAGGTGTATTCTATGTGTGGCACAGAAACACATCGGCGGCGAAGCTGCGCATCGGGGCTCAAGGGGGCTTGTCAGCCTCGCAGTGGTCCGTCACAGACGGCAAACAAGACGAAAGACGCGGGTTTCGAAGCAACGTCCTCGATGGTCTTGTTGGCAACTAAAGCTCCATTCCTTCGTTACTGCTCACGTTGTTGACACAACGGCAGATTGAAACCATGGCCAATAGGAGCGACGGCAAATATAACCACGAGAGGAATGTACGACGGACATGACACTGCAAGTAAAACGCATGGGAATGTCAGATGACCGCATCCTGTTCTTGAAGATGGGCATCGTACTGCACGGCGAATGACAGCGCCCGTGGGGTTGGACAGGGTGCGGGTGGATGATTGCAGACACGGGTTCCTGCCGTGACCGACAGGCCGAGAGCTCAGCTGGGGCAAGCGCAGGTATGACGAAATCTGGAGCGCATGCGTACCATGCCTTGCCTTGACTTTTCCTTCTTAGTATCAAGCTTCACTTCCGGCAGCTGCAACCTCTCCAACTTTACGCCTCTTGACGTGTGCAGTAGCTGCACCGCACAGTCAGTACTGCCTCCGCGAGGTAGCCGCACGTTTCCGCCCTCAATCAATCGCGCGCCCCGCCATGAGCGGCAGGCGGCCTCCCATCGATAAGCGCAAGTCGTCCACGCTGCACTACCAGACTTTTCCCACGAAACCGCCGACATCACGAGGCCCACGTCAGTCGAACTCGCCGCCCAATGGCGCAGCCAGCGGCTCAGAGCCAGATGAGCAGCACCATGAGTCACCACTGCCTAAGAAGCAGCTCATCGTGCTGGCCATTATTGCGCTCGCCGAACAGACAGCCCTCAATTCAATCAGTCCATACCTGCCTGAGATGACAAAGAGCTTTCCAGAGGTCAAAGAAGGTCAGACAGGGTTGTACGTAGGGCTCATTGCCTCGTCGTTTGCTCTCGCGCAGTTTACGACCAACTTCTTCTGGGGATGGCTGTCAGACAAGATCGGGAGGAAGCCTGTCATAATCACAGGCACCTTTCTGACTATGCTGTCCTTCCTGGCCTTTGGCTTTTGCAGAACCTTGTGGCAGGCCGTTCTTGTACAAGCAATCATGGGGATAGTCAACGGCAACTCTGGCGTTGTGTCTACCTGCCTGGGCGAAATTACAGACCGCAGCAATCAATCTCGAGCTTTCACTTATCTGCCAGTGGTCTACGGCATCGGTGGTATAACTGGACCCATTGTGGGCGGACTCTTGGTATTTTACAAAAATCCTCTCGACCAAACCAAGACAAACCCGTACCCATATGTACTGCCAAACCTCTTCTCTGCCGCTGTTCTCGGTATTGATTTGGTCGTGTGCATGCTTTTCCTCGAGGAGAGTTTGGAGGAAGCAAGGAGTCTGCCGCCCCTGGGCAAGAGAATATCAAACCTCTTCACGCGTATGTGGCAGTTCACAAGCTCCACACGACCATCATACGTACCTCGGTGGCTACTCAGACAGAAGAGTCATAACTCGCAACACTTGGAAGGTATCGAGGAGGAAGACGAGGATCTGGATGCCGTATCAGATACCGATTCTGATGGAGTTGCAGCAGCACTGTTCCCAGAAACTAACGGCGAACTGACAAAGAAGGAGATCCTCAACCGAGATACAATCCTACTTTTGGTGACGTATACCATCTTCCAGCTCGCCAACATCTCTTACAATTCGCTGTATCCCATCTTCGCTGAAGATGTAGAGCCGACAGGACGAGGTCTGAAACCTGAGGCAGTTGGACTCTCGCTATCATTTGCGGGTGCCATTACAATCGTCTTTCAAGTAGGCATATTTGGGAAACTTCGTGGCAAACTTGGCAACAAGGTTGCATACAGGACCAGTCTGGCCCTATTTGTCGTAGCATTCAGCTTGATGCCTTTTGTAGGCTACAAGAGCAAGCAAGGTAATGCTTGGTTGTGGTTCGAGCTCGGTGTGGTACTGGTGATCAAGACTATCGCTGGCGTTGGTGGTCTGACAGCTGCGTTGCTTCTGGTAAGACACGGATGGCACCCTGACATTGCTCGCACGACACTAACACTTTGAAGATCACCAACTCGGCCCCAGATCACAACGTGCTCGGCACCCTCAACGGTTTGGCGCAAACGCTCTCAGCTGCAGGCCGTGCAGCAGGACCCTTCATTTCAGGTTCGCTCTTCACAGCAGCAACTAAGATTCAGCCTAAAGGAGAAGCCTTGCCATTCGGCCTCTTTGCCGGCATATCGTTGCTGGGTTTTTTCCTCAGCTTCGGCATTCGTGGAGACAAACTCGAGGCCGAAGGCTGGAGCGATGACGATGAGGAAGAAGACGAGGACGAAGAAGATGATATTGGTGATGATAGGCAACATACAAACGAGCGATCTGGCCTTCTACGCAAGTAAGCTTGCATCACAATGTACAGACAGGGTTTGCATGGTCCATCGGCACGATTGAGCGCGGCATTACTTGTGCGTAAATATCTAGAGGACAATTTCCGCAATTATATGCTATGCTTGTTCAGACAAAATCTCACTCTCGCGCTTTCCCACCGCCGTCTACTTCTGGTCTGGGTCTCACGGAAACATACATGCGATTGTAAGCGATCTGCCCAATCTGGCAGAATGCCGTGTGGTGGTAGGTGTTAGACACACTAAACGGCTAAACTCCGATGCTCTGGCTGGAACACGGCTCGTGTCGTCGACCAAACAAGATGCTGCGGAGTGCTCGCCATCCTCAAATTGCCCTGTAAGGCTGCCTGACGGCAGTGCAAGCTGGGGCTACAGCTAGTGAAGCTCCGCAGCACCGCCGCCCGGAGAGCGCGACTGTGGACCACCATGTCGAGAAGCAGCACCGATGCCGTGGCGAGGAGCACACCTTCTGGACCGCGCAAGGTGTGCTGCCAACTCAAAATCTGCATCACGAGCGTCCGTAGCAACCTGCACCACTGCATTAGGTAGGTTCGAGGCTGGCTACGATGCGCTGTATTCAGAGCCACAAGCGCTGCCTCCGCTGCTGGCCGATGGCGGTGGAGCTCTGTTTGCCAAGAGCAGCTGAGCACTATAGATAGATCTAAGTGGCTGCAAAGCGCCTTGCATGCACAACTGGACGCTAGTCATGCTAGATACGGACCTTCTCAGAAATCTTGGCTGCGATGCATCTCTTCTTGCATCGTGGCGCCGCAAAGTCTCCGCTGAAAGCTGGTCGAGTCCTGCTTGGCTGTGAAGCTTCTACCAGCTTGACTCCTCAGCCCGTGTTCCAAATAACAGTTCACGGGGAGCACAGGCAGCTGGTAGACCTGGCCGCTCTGTAATTGGCAAGTAAGCGACTGTGCATTGGTGCTGCTGTACGCTGTGCATACGCGCAGCATTCAGATAAATCCCAGAATGGCCTGTAAGCAGATCATATTATAGCACGGCGGAGTCCTCGTCTCTCCACTACAAAACCTACGTTCATCTCTACAACTTCACTGCTGTAGCACTTTATCAACACACAACAATGGGTTGGAGTTTCCATGGCAAGAAGGTAACAGTGCTTTTTCATCACATGTTTCCGGGCTAACATTATACAGAGAGACGTGTATGTTGGCGACATTGACTCGGAAAGACGACATTGTACTGATGTGGCGTAGTGATGCCGAGAAGCATCTTAGACGACTGCACAAGACGACGCCGTTCATCGAGTCACCATTGACCGGTGCCGACCAAGAGAATCTCGTCTTCTCGCAACGACATGAAGCCAATTCTGTCGAGCTTTTCTTCGACTTGTTTTTCGTCGCTAACCTTGCAACGTTTACCGCCTACCACTCCATCAGTGACTTGGATTATTTGCTGGCGTACATTGGGTTCTTCGGTATACTATGGGCAACCTGGTTCCAGACCACACTTCATGATGTGAGATTTGCCCGAGATTCAATTTACGAGCGCATCTGCAAGACTATCCAATTCATCACTTTCGTTGGACTAGCTCTCGTTGGCTCGTCCTTCAACCCTATAGGAGACAAGACCAACAGCAAGGTAAGCAACCGAGCGTTCCTACTATACTCCAAACTGACAAGATGCAGAACTTCCTGATTCTTTGCTATGTCTTGGTGATCAGCAGAGGTCTGCTTGCAATTCAGTATGCAGTAGTATTCGTAAGTACAAGCAAACGCTTGACTCTCCATCCATTGACAGACCGTCTCAGTTCTACACGCGACGAGCTCAGTACTCGAAACTCTACCTGCCTCTTGGTCTGATGATTGCGACCTACAGCATTGCTACTGGGATCTTTGGAGGCATGATCCCCTTTTACAGACCCTTTGCCACGGCTCCCCCGGCGTTGTACCTAGTGTGGTATGGAGTTATGGTTGCTGAAGCTATCGTTGTCATTGCAATCTCGTGCTGCTGGCGCATGCTTAGTTTCAAGAAGACGCATCTGATGGAACGCATGAGTCTCCTTACGATCATCGTCATCGGTGAAGGAGCTATTGGTGTCACAAAGACAGTTGGCAGGATTATGGGTAAGGGCGGTCTCGATGTTGAAGGATGTTTCCTGATCATGTGCATCATCGTTATCTTGGTGAGTATGCTCTAGGTTGCCACTCTTGGAATGCTTGCTGACGTTGTGTTCCATAGGTCTTCACCTGGGCTCTCTACTTTGACAACTTCCCTCACGGTCACTATGGAACCATACGACAACAAATCTGGTCCTTGCTGCACTTTCCATTCCAACTGGCCGTTGTCGGCGTGGTGGAGGGCTCGCAGCAGATCGTAATGGCACGCTACGTCCTCAAAAGTGTCGCCAAGGGTACAGTTGACCTACACAAAATATGTTACGCAAACCTAGACGGTGCCAAGCTGCGAGACGAACTGATCAAATTCGCCGGATACTTTAAGTTTGACAACAAGCTCGAGACCATCGACTATTATTCTGAGATCATGTATCATATCGAAAACATTGGCAATGCTACTGGCATTTGTTCTGCTGCGAACGAAACCATCTACGACGCCAACCCAACCTCTTGGCCAGAGGACTTTTGGTACATCGACAACGCTATTCACAACGGAGTCTACGCCGGCCTGGGTGTCAAGATGCCTATCGCTAAGCTGAAAGAGTTGTACGACCCCTTCGACATCGCTGAGAAGAGCTGGTGGCTGGTGTATATGTACTTCTGGAGCTGCTTCTGCGCGCTTTTCCTCTCACTCATCGTGTTCCTCTTCCTCATCCGCCGCCACAAGGTTGACCTTTTCGACTTTGTCTCCGTTATCATTCGTTCCCTGGTCGTTGGCGCCGGCGGAGCAGCTCTGTGCGTTCTCGTGAACAAGCAAAGAATGGTAGATCTCCTCAACTCGCCAACCATTCTTCCTGTGGCCGTGGTCCTAATGTTTCTCGTCCTATGCTGCGACAAACTCACCTCGCTCTGGTGCAATCGGCGCCTCATCAAGTCCGGTCAGCCATACGCACTCGAGTTTGAGGAGGAGCACCACCATAGCGGCCACAACGAGCACGGCGAGGTTCACATGGCCGGTGACGAGGTACATGGAAACATACACCATGGTAGACCGGAGTTGAAGAGCCACCGCAAATCGGCTGGCTGGAGTGTCCATGCTGATACTACCGAGCTGTCGAAGGAGGTCACTGAGTATAGTCCTGAGCGCTATAGCGAGGGCGGACACGATGTAGAGGCAGCTCAGCCACCCCGAAGCCCAAGTCCGCCACAGCCAAAACCTAAACTGGCTTCAAGTGGGTACATGCCTGTCGCGCACTAACTTGTCACATAAAGGGTTGATTGGAAAGGAGGCGTTACGACTCTTTATGATTAATGTTACACGAAACTTTCATTCAGTATGATGTTTAGCATACTTGCAGCTTGGTAAAGGCAGGCAGCAGACTGTACATGAAGGTAACACACTTTATTGAGAATAATGTATTGTTCTCTACGAATTCGACATTACTGTCTTGACAATCGTCCATGCAGCTGCAAGCCAGAGCAAAAAGAGTTTACATGGTCCAACTCTCCACCGGGCCTGATTATGGCACGCTCAGCTTACAGCTTTTCTATCAGCCACGACGCGATCACTTCCCTGACACTTCGGCATGGCCTCAGCATCGCCTTCAAAACCAAAACTACTCTTGATCCTCAGTGTCCCATTCTAATATCGGCCTGATCAACATGAACATAGTAATGAAGGTGATACGCGTTGTCCGGTTGGTGCCGCCGACCGCCTTGATCGTGATATGGCGGTCGACTTGCGTATGTAAGGTGATGTGTATTTTGTGGAAGCATGGGTTCGGAGACTGTGGGAGTCAGTCATGTTGACCCAAGTAATCAAGAGCAGAAGACATACAGTTGGTTTTGCGACTTCTCCGCAGTTGTGCTCGCCGGTATATGGTCGGCCAGGTGAGGCTAGCTGCGCAGCAAAGGACTGCTACGATGATAGCTACGAGACCTATGATCGCCTCTGTGGACCAATCGTTCTCTGAAGACTTGGACAGAGCGTGGTCTCCGGCTATGGTTGGAAGTGCGTATGTGCATGTGAGCCACAGCAGGTATACAGAGCGTACATGGGTGCCAATCATTGTATCCAAGTCGGGAACTTGATGTTATGTGGCCCAGTGAGCATCAACGACAGCGTAGTGTACCGGAAAACCAAATGATTGAAGTGAAGACTGAGTAGAGTATATGTGATGGAAGGGTGGTTGTAACGGACTTTAAGTGTAGATTATTGTATCATCATGCTGGAGAAATTCAGAGAACGCCCATTCGCACCTGATTGAACCAGAAAGAGAGAAGAGCCAACCGTCAAAGCCACCTTGGGACATTGACTGCCGCTTCGCCTTGCAGGGATTGGGCCTGTAAGATGCAAGTCCAATGGGCGGGCGTGACGCGTCCGACACCCCTGGTACCAGTGTTGGGGAAAGGATTCTGCTGCAGGGAAGGTCAAATGCTTACCATCCGGTTGCCAGCCAACAAGCTTAGGCGGTCTGCCGGGCTGGAACTGCTTGGCACCAGCGTTGGACGACTGCAGGGAGGTCACCAGCCACGTGCCAGCCAGCCAGTTTCGGCGGCCCTTTCCCGGGAATGCTACAAATGCTTACCATCAGCAGCATGTCGAAGAGAGACCATTGGTCGTCGCAACATTCGCATCTCAATGATCAGTGGATGCAGTCAAAGCTTCTGGTGGTCCAAATTCGGCTGTGAATTTCTTCAGTATGATGACACTGGGACCGCATGAGAGCTTTGATAGTAACATACTGACATACGTGGTCTGCTTGGTGCCGCGAAGCCAGACCTCACACCCACGCCGCGGAGGAGGACGACTCTTAGCTGTTCGCCCAGACCACTCCTGCACACAACTTGCAAGGCTGTCAGCCTGGTATGAGGCAAAACTGCGAGGCTTCAGAGATCACATTAGTTTGGAGCGTTTCTTTCATATTTCCGCGCTAGCTCAATGCTAGGGCCCTAATGTCATATGAATCTCTTAAAAAATCGAAGGAAGCATTGAAGAGGTAGAAACCCGCAATTCCTTGTCAGCACCTTCTTAGTGCCCGCTCGGTTGGGGCCGGGGCCGCCCCACAACAACGACGCTACAACTGCTTACACCCTACTCCAACATCCACCCCCTCTCCACGCCCCTAAAGGTGAACTCAGCACCACGATTGAACGTTAACACGCTAGTACCAAATCTCTTCCTATACCCGGCGCACATGTCGCCTACGCCCCTCAACAGTCACCTCGAAATCACTCATGAATCGACGCAACCCAATCCAAACTCGACTCGATCGGCATACACCTAGTAGTTATAGTGATGGTCACGCAGTGTCTGTTGTTGTCGGGCGTCTATATCTTGCTGGCTTGAGCTTGCGTGGTTGAGGAGTTGCGTGCCCTGGTTGTGTTGTGCTTGAGCTGCTGCTCCTGTCAGTCAGACCTCAAATATAGGAACAATTTATATGTACTGGATGCTTTAGAAACCCTCCATCGTGATAGTCTCTGTCGACAGCTTGGCCACGCGGGGCCGAATACGCAGCATAGTAATGGTACGATGACGCCTGCGACGCCTACAAGGATGGCCATGAGGTCAAATATATCTCCTTTGGACCAGCCGTCTGTTGCATTTGTGTCTTGATTTTGCGTTGGCGCATTGGTTGGGAAGCCAATTGCTTGGTGGATATGTAACAAGACTAGAAGAAGAAGCTCGGTTGCCAATGCGACCATCTTAAGACTGGTTTGTCTGGACAAGGTTAAGTCCTGAGTGTTGTGGATGCGTGATAGATGCAGCACTGAGTAAACGATAGTGGTACAATCATGATGTTGGTATCACTTCAGCGGAGGTCAGTATTTATACATCTCCAGCCGCCTTACAGAGACAAGAACCACCGCAGCCCGCGTTTCGACGGATGCGATATCATCGCCTAGACGGCCTGTGCGCAACTTCACGAGCCAGTCAGAGGCGCAGTGGAAGGGTAATGGTACAATTAACTGAGTGGTGTGCCAAGGACATAGTCCTCGAGTTTATCATGACATTGTGAGATATGAACATTGTGAGATATGAACATTGTGAGATATGAACATTGCGACATTGCAACATTGCGACATTGCAACATTGCGACATTGCAACATTGCGACATTGCGACACTGCGACATTGAGATATCGTGACACTAGCACATTATGGGAATTTTGAAGGCATTGTCATTGGCACATCTTACGCTGTGCGCACCCTTAAACACTACAACGCAGCTTGAACTTCAAACCTTAAAAGCTTAACGACCACGCAATGAAAACTATTCTAAAAACACAGGAGTTATTGCGTAAACTAGCTCTATAATCCTGTGTAGTTACCTTATTTCATCAAGTGTTGTAGTCGTAGCTGTGTTGTTGTTGTTGTTGTTGTTGTTGTTGTTGTTGTTGTTGTTCACGGGTACTCGCTCATTTGTGGGTTGGGCTTTTTTTTTGTCACCCGTGGCACTTTACGTGACATTTTGCGCATTGTTACACAGTACGAAGGAGCTACCCTACATTGACTACGTCTTAATGCATATTGTCTGAAACCTCCAACATAAAAGACAAATTCACGCTTACAGAAATAAAGCTTATATTACTCTATCTGTTAGTCAATTAGGCTTAGTTTTAGCTGTCTCTTTTAGTGACTGTATGCAGAAATTGCAACAAGCATAGGGTCGTATGGTGCTCGACAACGATCGCTCAAAAGAAACAAGCTCCTTCGTAGGCTCAGAATTTGCGGTCAGCGAATCACAATCAGCTTAGCGCCAAACTCTCTCCACCTTTTGCCTGTCCGTAACTCCGCTACCAGGGCGGGTGGGCAAGACAGAACTTATATCATCAGTCTACTCGAAGCATTATTCTGCAGTTCTATAGATCAAACCCACCGTTGTCTGCCACAGCAGTGTCGCCTTGTATACCCATGTGTACATGTAAGCTGCTGTATGCGAAGAACACCCCGTGCACATCTGAATACAAGTAACTGTGATGAAGAGATCCAACAATCTGGTCTGCAAGCGTGAGCTTCAATGTCTATATGCTAAATGCCAATTCCTGTGCCTATACAAGGCGTATCCTGCAATATCCAACAACCACAATCCACATATCTATATCCGGGGTATCAATATGAATAGTAGCCCACCGTGCACTGAATGCACAGCAATGTTGCGCTAAGCCAAATGCGCACTCAACGCTCGTTCCAACGCTCGCCGTAGCCCCCGTAGGCCCCTGTTCCTCCTCCCCTCATGTATACCCTCCTGGTGCTGCCCGTCTTGCCCAGATCAACAAAGTCCTGCACCGGCCGAAGCGCAGCAGCTCGGCTGGTTGATCGGCTGGCCGAGCGACTTTCGCTCCTGCTCTTGCTCTTGCTCCTGCTCCTGCCTTCGCCCCTCTCATCCTCTCTCGTCGCTTTGTTGAGATTGTTGTTACTCACGGAGCGCGCCTGCTTCATCATGCCTTTGATCCATTCCAGTTTGTCCCCAGTGAGCTCCACCTTTTTTGTCTTTGGACCTGCGAGTCCAACCTCGGTACCTTGCCACGAGGTTTGGGAATTGTTCGATGGAGGTGTAGGTGCTTCCTCAGCGATGGCCGGAGTTGAGTCTCGTTCGAATCTGGGCATCGGTGGGGGCGGAGACTCCGTCGCGATGCCGAGGCCTGCAAGCTTGCCATCTGGTGTTGTATTCGGGGTCTTGCGACCGCCACTAGAGCGGCGCGTGGTGCTCATAGCACTTCCAGGTCTTGTAGTTGCGTTGTCCTGATTTTGTACTTCAAGACCAAGGATTTCGAATTTGCCCTCGCTCGCTGTACGGCGACCGTGATGCTCAGCGTACTGGCGCAAATATTCGCCTAGATCAGACCAGCCTCCACCGACCCGGACCATGACACGTTCACCGTTCTCACCAACGCGGCGGATGAATAGCTTGATGGGTTGCTCCTTGCCAGGCTGTGTAAGATGATAGAGTTTGATGTCATTGTCGATCCTTGCGTTTGCGGACTTGCGGACTGCTCCCGGATTGGCGCTTTCAAACTCAGTCTTAACAGGCGACAAAGTGAGTTGGGGTGTTCCCAGACCACTCGTCGAGCGAGCAGCACGCAAGTATCCCCTACTACTTTTGTGGCCAACGCCGCGAGATGGTTTGATTTCTGGCGCGTCTGCCCCCGGTCCCGAGGTAAGGCGGATATGGGCTGGAATCGTAGTGAGAATGTCCGAGATCTTTCGCTCCAAGTCATCTACGGTGGTGGATCTCTTGTGGCCGAATTGTGTTGGCGGCCACGGTGCGCTGTCGACGTTGGACAGAGCTGCACCTTTTGCCGGCCGGCGTTTGGTCATGGCAGCATTGAGCTCAGGCCGGGGAGCCCTGATGCTGCGGTTGGTAGCAGTGCGGGCAGAGGGTGACTCCTCAACGACACTTCTGGGGCTCGAGTCGAAAGAAGTGTCGGACGAAACAGAGCTAGCGCTAGGGCGACGCGATCGTGGAGTTTGTGGGACTTCACCATCCACGTCGGTGGATGCAAGAGTTGGAGAGTGGGAAAAAGTTTTGGAGTCAAGCTTGTGTGTGAAGCTTACGGGGCTACCTTCGCTGATGGGAATTTGAGACAGACTCTCATAGCTGGAGACCACGCGAACTGCATCCGTTGGGGTGTCACCGGGGGTAACATGTACTATGGTATCCCCCTCGTCAAACTCATAGTCATCCTCAGTAGGTGGCGATGCAGTTTCGACATCGATCTTGCGTGCTATGCTGGCCGATTGTGCGTGGTCATCGGAGCCACCAGAACTGGCGGTGTCGACAACGATACTAGGATGTAACTGCGACAAGCTCTCTTCGAAACCTGGCGTTGTAGGCTGAGAAGATTTCTGGGTCGCATCTTCGAGGACAGGTTCGTGTGTCGGCACGATCGATGTCGAGCTGGCGGCTTCTTCTGCTGCGACAATCGACTCTTCCGTAGTTGCTACAGGCGAAGGCGGACTGGGCTCGACAATATTGAGTCGGGGCAGCTGAGGCTCCGTGGACAATTGAAGTACACGCTTATCGATGGGAAGTAGCGGCGCCCGTGGGGTTGGTGGTGCATCGGAATGTGGTTTGAATGTGAGATCTTCTTGTTGCTTGGCTTGCTCCTGCCCTTGCTTCGCCTGGATTGATTGTCTGCGGACATCGAACTCAATCACTCTTCTTGTAGACTCTGGCGCCCATTGTCCAAAATCAGCTTCCAAGGTTTCAAAGACGTCAATCCAGCGGTCTGGCAGGCAGTCATCGTGGCCTTCTAATGTATCTAACATCCGGTCGAGGCGTCGACCGAGATCGTTGACCTTGGTCCGTAGCACGCCTGAAATCGTCTCCACGGCCTCCTTCCATTGAGCGAATGCGACATCTGATGAATCAGCAGGCGGCTCAAGCGCATTCCAGCCCAAGCCCATGGCCTTCTGGGCCTGCTTGAGATCGTCAAGGTAGCGGGGTACAGAGCGGAGGATCGAGACACGGGCGGTCCACGTGTTGAGGCGGTCTTTGAGCTGGGCGTGGTGTGGAAGGGCAGAGAGTAGCGTCTGTGTGATGAGGAAGGAGAAGTCGTCCATGGGCCGGAAGTTGGAGCGGTTTGCACTGAAGCCGGCTGAACCGGGGCGCGACCGGCCTTGGGGGTGCATGTCCAGCACATACTCCTTCAGCTCGTCCACGTCCAGTTTCAGCAGCTCCTCGCCCATGTCGTCAAGGCGCGCCTCGTGCTGCTCAAGCTCGGTTGACAGCAGCGAGCCATAGTACTGCAATGGGGCTAGTGCATCTGCAGCATCGACATGTTCGCCAATGCGTGCCTCCAAGCTGCGGCGGTGCTTCTCCTTGTCTTCCTCGCTCGGCTGCTCGAAGCCGCCAGTCCATCCCCAGCGCTCGATTTCAGCGCACCAGCTCTTCAGGCGCTGCGCAGCCTTGGCGACGCGTGTGCCCAGATCGCGTTCGGCGGCGGTGAGTGTGTCGATGCACGCAAAGATCTTGTATTCGTCCCGTGTCGTGTCGAACGGAACGGGCTCCTCGGCGAAAGCGCGCAGGGTGGTCTCGGGGGACAGATCGCGCAGGTGGCTTTCCTCAGAGGCTCCAAGCATGCGGCCTCTGCGGAGGCCGGGCGACGTCATGGGCGACGGAGCTCGCCGCGGCGTGATGGGAGGCGCCAGTCGCATCGGCGACATGAAGGCAGCCATGGTAATGAGCGTGGGCGGGAGGGAGCGGCGGCGCGGACATGTATAAGGAGTGGAAATGACGAGGCAGTCGCAAACGAGGTTTGTCTGAGACTCTACAGGGTCGCAGAGGGCTGCGGGCGCGAGTGCGGTTTGTCCAAGGCGGTTGTTTGGTAGTGACGCACGCTGCTCCTTCGCCTCAGCAACGGCGCTCCATCTGCAGCTTGGTGTTGTACATTCGAGCCGCTTGACAACGCCTCATGCAGCAGCCATGGGCGCCGTCTCCACGCGTCTAGGCCGAAACCGTCCTGGTGCACCGGCCCTGTGCTCCGTGCCTGGACATCTGCGGCTGTTCTTTCAGCTCTCCGACTGCACTGCAAGGCGGCCACACCGGCAGTGCCGGGATCATAGAAGACGTGGACTGTTCCTAGAAGTTTTGCTCAAGTCTAGATAAAAATCCGAAACAGACCCTTGACATCCATTCGCCGATCAGATCCCCGCACTGAGGGCCTTAGCCGTTGCCGTTACCGCTACAGTTTACAACAAGCTAGCAAAAGAGCCTATTAGAGACCTAGGAGAAGATCTTGGTGACATGAGAACGTGTTCAGGTAAACACTTTGGGTCAACAACAGCCTACCAGAGCCCGTCTCCCGACAGTCCCGTCCGCTGTACAAGCCGACGTGGCCAGCCTCTGTACGTGCAGACCCATGATGTGAAGGCACGCCCTCGTGGCGTGGGCATCACCATGATTGCGCTAGTGATAAGAGCCAAGATTGCACTCGCTTCAAAGACACTGATTTACGGGGAGAGATCACGCTTCAGCACGGAAGCACGCGGCTGACTCCAGTGCCGAAGATGCTCCTTGCTCCCCCATGTGCCCCACTGCGCAACACCGTCATCGTCTCTCGCCAAGCAACCATTAAGCTCATTATTGCGTCGCCATCTTTGCTACCTTCCTCATATAGCTCGAAGCTTACCAAGATAAATTATGGTTACGCAGAAGCTCTGCAGCTCGATACTTGGAAATGCCGCCATGACAGCTATCTCATCGGTGCTACTGTAGCAGGACCTCCCGACGCGGTCGACGTTATCAGAAGTCCAAATGCAGGATTGCAATTGGCCGTTATTTGGTTCTATAAGAGCGGAACGGTCGCCTGTGCTATGTGCCCCGCCATTGTGAGGTGCTGTTTGAGTGCAATATGAAAGCATCACTTTTCTTCCTCGCCGTTATCGGCGCAGAGGCCTGCCAGCGCGAGCGTGTGTTCAAACGTCATGCTCATGGTCACATCAAAAGACAGGCATCTTTTCCTCCTGTCTTGGACGCCAATGAGCAGATTCTAATCAATTCGTTCGACAATACTTCTATCGCCGAATGGTCGTACTACTACACCCATGGCGACCATATTGCAGGGAGGAATGAGTCAATGGCACAGTGGACTGCCGACAAGTGGGCTTCGTATGGTTTTACGTCGAGACTGGATGAGTACTGTAAGATGAATCAGCCTGAGCCTTATTGGGGTCAGTTTCCGCTGTGAATCTGGACTAACCCTCCTCACAGATGTGTTCCTCAACTACCCAGTCTCGCACTCACTCGTCTTGACTTACCCCAATGGCAGTACCTACACTCCCACTCTTGAAGAAGCGGTGCTTGAAGAAGACCCAACCACCAGCTATCCCGATAGCATTTCAACCTTCCACGGCTACTCGTTCACCGGAAACGCATCTGCAGAATACGTCTACGTTGGAAGAGGCCAGCAAGTCGACTTTGATCGCCTGCAGGCTCTCGGTGTTGAGCTTGAGGGCAAGATTGCTCTGGCCAAGTACGGTGGTCCCTTCCGAGGCCTCAAGGTCAAGAATGCGCAAGATCATGGCATGATTGGCGCTGTCATTTTCACCGACCCAGGTGATGATGGCAACATGACTGAGGCCAAGGGTCAACTTGCATATCCCGATGGTCCTGCAAGGAACCCTACTACAGTCCAAAGAGGTAGCGTTCAGTTCCTTAGCACATATCCTGGTGACCCTACTACACCCGGATATGTATCCAAGAAAGACTCTCCAAGAAGCGATCGCAGCATAATCACGCCTCAGATACCTTCCCTGCCAATTTCCTGGGCCGAGGCACAGCCACTGCTACAAGCTTTGAATGGCTTTGGTCCATCGAGCGCAGAGATCAACCGAACTGGGTGGGTTGGTGCCATTCCTGGCGTCAACTACAATGCAGGTACCGGCTCAGGCGCTACACTTGACCTCAGCAATGTCATGAACGATACTTACGGATCCATCTGGAATTCCATTGGCATTATTAACGGCACGCTCGAAGACGAGGTAGTCATTGTGGGTAACCATCGTGATGCGTGGATCATTGGAGGCGCTGCCGATCCGAACTCAGGTTCAGCTGTTCTCATTGAACTCGCCAAGGCTTTCGGTGAGCTCGCAAAGACCGGGTGGAAGCCTGCTCGCACCATTGTGCTGTGCAGTTGGGATGCCGAGGAATATGGCCTCGTTGGGAGGTAAGCAAATCTTGACGACTACAACACCGTAGGGACGCTCACATTCTGCAGTACAGAGTGGATGGAGGAGTACATTCCGTGGCTTAAAAGTGCCGCAGTTTCCTACCTGAACATCGATGTTGCGGTTGCTGGCCCTATTCCAGACATCTCAGCAACCCCGGATCTTCATGCTATCGCCACTGATGTGATGAAGAAAGTTGTCTACCCCTTCCGCGGCAGCAGCAATCAGACAATGTACGATGTATGGTCTCAGGTTGACGGAACAGTAGGTGTGCTCGGCAGCGGCAGTGACTATACCGCCTTCCTCCATCGTGGTATTGCAGCAATCGACATGGGTGCTGGTGGTGGACCCAATGACCCAGTCTACCCATACCACTCTAACTACGACTCGTACCACTGGATGGCAACCTTTGGTGACCCGGGCTTTCACACCCACAAGGCTATGGGCCAGTATCTGACTCTCCTCCTGTACCACATGGTCAACGACCCTGTGATTCCTCTGCAGCCTGCCGACTATGTAGAGGAGCTCAATACGTACCTCGAGGCGCTGGAGACGACAATCGCCACTGCCAATGCAACGGTCGATCTCTCGGCTCTGACCGATGCCATCTCGACCTTCGGCACGTCCGCACAGCAGTTCAACGTCCTCCGTGACCAGGCTATTGCAGCCAATGACACAGCTCTGATCACTGTTCAAAACCACAAAGCACGCGACTTCTCTCGTGGCTTCACATCCCAAGGTGGTCTCCCTACCAGAGAGTTCTACCAGCACACCATCTTCGCGCCCGGCCGCGACACTGGATATGCTCCCGTTACTTTCCCAGGCATCACCGAGAGCATCACTTTTGACGACGACATCGAATTGGCGCATGAGTGGGTCGAGAAGACTAGCGCTGCAATCCTAGTTGCTGCAAGCATTCTCAAGACCTAAATGGGCCGTCCTTCTATTTGTGGTGATGAAGCATCGGCGTTGTGGGTGGCAGTTTGGTGCATATGGCGGCGTCTACGTAGAGGACCGACGCAAGCATGTAAATGCGAGGTACGGTGCTAGTCCAAGCGCGACATACACGCCAGCAGTAATCGTAGTCTAATGAACATGAATCAACAAAGTTGTAGAACCCACGGTGTTTTGACATTGATTGCTTCGCGTCCGGCTACGTAATCGCCATCCCAACCTAGCTAGACCACAGCTATCCGGCTATTGCTGCCGCGTATTCACCCAAACTCCGTGCTTTACTCAACATTCAGAGAGGCTTCATCGCATCCTTGTGTCAACTTCAGCCGCAGAGTATGTAGCAGGTTGTCGTCTGAGATTGCCAGATCCCGCGGGCTGGCCCCACGGCTGTTATGATGAACGACCCGCTCCTCTGCCGAACAACCCGAGGACCCACGAAATGACAAGCATACAATGCCATAATTGGGATTGCACTGCCGCGCAATGAAGCGCACACGACAAGTTCCCAGTCCCGGACGTATCAGCTTATGCCCATCCCTGTCAGCCTGGGGTAAGGGCAGCGGCTTACGAGGCGGCATGGTGCTTGTTTTGCACGGCGTCGTCATGCTTCTGTCGTCTTAACCCAAGTGAGACTGGGTTCGACCTGCATTGTGAATCAACATGTCTTGGATTCCGTCTGGCTTTTCTGACGGGAGATCGCGCATTCTTACGTTGTTGTCTTGAGCGATCTGTTGGTTCTTTACTGCCTTGTCGCTGCCTTCCGCCTCCTTCTACATTTCCGCATCGTTCTTTGCTGCGCCATCCCGAACAAGCATGAGATTCTTGCCGAGACTCCTGCATACTGGCGCTGCGGCCGCCATACTCATTTTCCTGTATCTCGTATGGGATCAGCACGACCACCTTGGACACAACATACATGAGGCGTGGGAGGGCACAGCGCACAGAGTCGTTGTCTTTGGCGACGACTGGTCTGACACAGGGAGATATCGAGTTTCTCCACCACCAAAAGCCAATGTTCCCGCACGAGACCCCGATCGAGGAGATATGTGGACAGAGACGTTGTGTAGAGAAGTGAGTCCGCGCCGACTCATCATTTCGCATACGCTAATACTGTGTAGCTTGGTTGCGACTTCATCGACAACTTTGCTCGTTCCATGCCGCCGCAAACCGATGATGTGACCATAGGCTCGCTCGTTGATTCAGACATCCGCGCACAGGCTGTGCCAGGCACAGATAACAGCACTCAACCCCTGTTCGATTTCAAGACACAAGTGCAGCAGTTCCTTGAATATGAAAACGAGAAACACCGTGTCGGAGTCCCGGAACGCTTGCGCAAAGTTGACGAATGGACCGTGTTTACCGTTTCCTTTGGACTCTGGGATCTGTTGGCGTACTCCACCCTGGAGAAAGAATATGCGCTCAAGGCAATTGACAACAGTATTGAAGGCTTGTTTGAAAACCTTGACCTGCTTGCGAAACATGTAGCCGTACCAATGAGGGTGGTCGCTCCCAAATTGGTCGATGTTACGTTTCTGCCACGTTTTCAGTCAATGAAAGACATCAACAAAGAACACTTCGCGGAAGACCAACACCAGCTGGTGTTTTTGTGGACGTACTGGAACACGGCCCTGTCTCGAACAGCATCACAGTGGATGCACGGCGAGATCTTCATGCCAAATCCTAATAATTTGATTCTAGATCAGGTCCGAGCTAAGCAGCTATATTCCAAAAATTTGTCTGATGCATCCGGTATGGGCAAGCAAGCACCTCTCTTCGATTACGTAGAAGAGCCGTGCGTGAAGTCAATATCGGACGACAGCGCCAGGATACTGCAAGCAGCTGGAGTGGAGAAGTGTTCCAAGCATCTCTTTTGGTAAGTTTTTAGCGCGCACAAGAGCTTTGTCTTGTTCTAAATGTGATACAGGGACGATATACATCTCAGCGGGCCAGGTCACCAGCTAATCGGAAAGGCAGCCGCAAGCCTCCTGCGCGGGAACCACACTGTCAATGTCGGGGCCTCAGTGCAGGGCTCTGGTGATGACAAGAAGGCTTCAGGGAAGGATGCACCCAGTTTTAAACTGAAATTCCCTCCTGGGTACTAGCGAATGGTGGTGAACACAAGATTTCACTACCTAGCCAATCAAGCCGGGTGTGGCCACGACTGTGCCCACATGAGGAAGGGATGACATGTCAGCCACATCACTGCCATGCAGTTTCCGAGACCAGCAAGATTTGTGATAAGTCGCGTAATGTTGCGGCATTGTTGTCCCCTTGCATGGCTGGCTGCAGGAATGCGCGAATGTCTGAGCAGTCGGTAGATCTTGTCTTGGCCGCATCGGGTCGGCTGAGAACAAAGAAACCTCGTGTCGAACGCTACACACCAATTTACCGCTTCGGGCTGGAACAATTGAATTACGGAGTAAACTGCGAATAGCACCGAAAGGTCCAGTTCTCACGACAACGCCGCATAATGCTTTCATTCAGGCACCACATACTTCGGTGTCTTTGCGGACAATCTCTCCCTTCCTGTCAACCGGTACAATGAACAGTTCCTCTCAAAGGGATCCATTAGATCAGCTGCCTCGTCGTCCTTTGCAAAATGGCCAGCTGTGTGTTGCCGCCAATCCGGTCCTCACCCCCTCCGCTACCACCCGTGGTTACGTTTTTCAGCGTGCCTCGGAGATACGTCAAATCAAACATGCAAGTTGGCGATGACAAGATCCAACCTTCGACAGAAGACGGCAAGACTGGCCGCAGCTTAAGGAAGAGCACCAGAAATCAGATACCAAGATCTGCACCAGACCGAAGACTAGTCCAGCAACCCAAGGAGGAAGAGCAGTCGATGACATCTTCCTCACGAGACCCTAGGAGAAGCAATCAAGCCCTCGAGGCTGATGACTATGTTGAAGAAGATGTCGAGGGTGACAGTTCTGCAGATGTAAAGACTCCGGCAAGCACTGGTTCTACAGGATCAGGGGATATTTCACCTCACGTCTGTCTATGTCAGCCCGAACCGAAAATCCCCCGTCCAAGGAATGGTGAGTCTGACCTTCTTTGTTCACTGTCTCGGCGGCTAGATCGCCTGAGGTGGCTGGTGGCACTCCTAATTCGGAAGCCCCTACTCGTTGACAAAGAAAGTCGACTTCTTTGTCTCCGACGGAATTTTCTCAGCAGCTGACTGCTTTGTAGCTTTTATCCTCTACCGGCAACACCACCAGCAGAACATTATCCGTCACAACCCAGGGCTTAACAATCCCGAAATTTCCAAAATTATTGGCGAGCAGTGGAAGGCAGAGAGTGACGAGGAAAAGAAAGTTTGGCAGGATCTTGCTCAGGTCAGTCTGTCTCAAGCACCCTTGTTGCACATCGGGCATACTAACATGACACCCAGGAAGACAAAGCTAGACATCACGAACAGTATCCTGACTATCGATACCAACCTCGCCGAATCAACAAGCCTGGAGCAACTCCTCTGAATCCCAGTGGCCAACATACGACTGTTGATAAATATCGTTGTCCAAGGTGTGGTGGTCGGAGTATCAAGACACCCACTAGCCCATACCCTGCCGAACCTCAAGGCACACCCACATTGCCACTACCGAACACTTCCGAGGGTCTCATACCAACCACACGCTACCTGCCCGCAATGAGCAGTCTTTCACTGGAATCGCCGGTCGTTGCCCGCCGTGGACCAGGCCCTTCAAGACTGAGCAACATCCAGATCCCGCAGTCTATCCGGGAACATGAGATGTATAGTCCCCTCACACCAGGACAAAAGAGACGTCGCTACGACTATGGACCTCCACCCTCGGCTCGTAGGCCTGAAGGTCCTTATTACCCACAGAGTGCGGCCCGTCGCGACTCGTTGCCACCCATCCACGTGCGTGTGTCACCTCCTAACACGGCTGGTATGCACCCTCCCTCGGCTCGAACTCCTCGTGAGGCACGCATAGCTCAACACGAACCGCCTCGTAAGAGCTCGTCCTCCGAAATGAACGTCGTCGTCCCTCAACACCATGACCAGAGCAGGAGTGTCGAAGCGATGGTACTCAGCGTTCCTTACCAAGCCAGGATCAAACTGCTTGGCCGTATTTGTGCTCCGTTGAAAGAACCTGGCCCGACTAGCCCTGCTGCACAAGCTCGCGGTGCTATAATTGCTGTCGAAGGTGACGATCTGAGAGCTGTTCAAGACCTTGCTGAATGGCTGAACGAGTTCCTTTCCAAGGACGAGGAGTATAGCTCCCGTGTTGCGGACCCACCCAATGTACCTGTCGACACCAAGCCAGATGTGTCGTTCGAAGCATATCTCGACCTGATCAAAGAGTGGCACGGCAAGTCTAAGGAAATGACACGCTACATCACCACGCCCATCACGCACTTGAAATTGACCTCATCCAAGGGTGATGACATGGAAACCTGTGGCCGCAAAGACTCTGCCACGCCTCCTGATTCACCTCGAAAATCAGCATCCCCAAGTCTGACAGCCTCAACGCGCACCTCATCGTCAGCACCTTCCAAGAAGCCCATCATCATCCTGCCAACGTTCCAGCTTCATGCCTCGGTTGCGTATGCGTCCCGTATCCCTATTCAGGATGCCTACAGCCCTACCGATCACTGGCAATGGATGGCGACGCTGTGGCGTGGCATTGTCGGCCCGGATCTTACGCTGTACGTCAAGTCCTACGACGCAAAGGAAGCGCCACAGGGCAAGATGGTGGATCTCGACGATCAGGTCAGGTGCTTGACGGTGATGAAGGCGCAAGGGAAGCCCTTTGCAGATGCGAGTTTGAGGAGGGTGGGGTTCGAGGTTGGCGAGTGGGTCAGGGGAATTGGTGCAAGGAAAGAGACTTGAAATAATTGATGTGCTGGGATGTAATGTATCTACGAGCGGCCTTTCCTGGTAGTCGTTCGTTAGCAGGGCGTCCAGAAAGTTTTGTTTTTCGTTTCGATTCGTGTGGAGATGTTGGCAGTAGTGAGTACATGTGGGCTACTCTTGCCGTACATACACTGGGCGGGACAACGAGGCGCTTGCATTATACCAATGTCATTCAATTCATCTGATAACTCATACTCGCATACATGTCTGTCGGCGTGCTTTCGAGATTCAACCTCATACGGGAAATGCAACTTCATCGAGCACATCCTCAGACCTAGTAGTCAAACGACGGCTGTATCGGACGATTTCTGACCGCCGCGACGATCAGCTTAGTCCTTGCTCCTCACAGCATCCAACACACTGTCTTGTACGCGCTGTCGGCTCAAGTGTCCGTGGTGGCTATGCCAATATTCACACACCCACAAATGTCTGTTCATCTCAGAGCATTGCCGTTGAAGCCGCCGTACAAATCTTCCGCGCCTGTCGTGCTCACGCCCATGCTTGCTTTCACAACTTCAAAACACATTTCCCCCGAAGTCTTCTTTCCCGAGCGCGTAGCTACATCCGCACCGGCTGTCGAAACCGAGTGGAATGAGACTGGACTTGAACCATGACTTGGATTCCTTGCGGCTATCTTGATGTTGGAGCAACAGTGCTTACATGTACCGTACGCTGGCAGTCAGTGCCGGAAGCGCTCAGACATGTCGTGCAGCCAGGTGCGTGCGAAGATGGATTCTGCGAATGCACGACACATGACTTGCAGACGCACATGACGGAGACCATGAGGGCACGGCAGAAGCCATCTGTGCCGCAATGCCGCCGTTGTCTGGCCGGCAGAGACGACGAGTCTGAAGACAATGGAGAAGGCCGCGGCTGCGCTCAAATGCGCTCGCTTGTGCGCCCGTCGAACCTCACAGCACAAAGAACGGTGGGTCGCACGACCAACCTCCAGGCTCCAGCACCCTTGCGTTCCCCTTGCATCAGCAGTGACAAGGCCCATCTGTTCCTCGGGGCCGACACACACTGCAAAGGTGCTGCTCTCGGAGTGAGGCGCAGGCCGCACCGCCGCAGCGCAAACCAGCCACGCTTACGTGATGGGCAGATCCGCTCGGCTCCGGGTCCGCAAAGCAAGAGAGCCGAGCGACATCATAGCGCTTTCACATGCGGCCTCACCTGGCACGCCGGGGGTCTTTCACCGTTGTCACATGCGTGCTTTAGACCAACCAGCGCCCAGAATGAGCTAAAACACCGCGCTTGTCGTGGGCAATGCACCATGGAGGACCACGGCTGACTTGCTGGCTGTTCCCCGCGACTCCGTCTTGTTGTTCCCCAGATTCTGACTGCCTGTCTACGCTCCTGTGACTGCTTGCCATGCTTCGACTGTGAGCGGGTATCAAAACGCTGCATTCATGACGCCTGGACGCGACGACTATCTACGGACAGCACTGCGGAGGATTGAGTTGAAACATCCAGGAAAGAAGGGGCAGTAAGAGATTGTGACCATGATCGACCACGTCCTGGGCCGCCCGTCGGTGCAGTTCAGGAAGATCCAGGTGCTGGCTGTCGTCTCCTTCTGGTCCGCGTACCTCTATAGGCACGTACCTCCCCCCCCCCCCCCCCCCCCCCCCCCCCCCCCCCCCCCCCCCCCCCCCCCCCCCAGCCCCCCCCCCCCCCCCCCCCCCCGTCCCTTCCCACAAACACTTTCCACGCGTCCACCTTTCTCACACCCTCCTCAGGCCATCGAACCCTGCGCCTTCGCACTCCCCGGAGACCCCGCCACCAACCCGCCCTGCACGCGTGAGGTGCTGTTCGCGGCCCGCCCGGTTATCAGCGACATGTGCAATTTCTTCAACGCGACGTTGTATGCGGATTATTTTGGGTGTCCGCAGAAGCTGAGCAAGGGGAAGACATATGGGATTATTGCGAAGGAGGGGGTGGAGATTAGTCATTAGGTGATGGAAAGCGAGGAGAAAGGGGAGTGGGTGGGATAGTTTAATGCATTGCATTTTGGGGAGGCAAATTAGCCCAGCCCAGCCCAGTCCAATCCAGTGGATCGTTGCAGTTCAGTTCGGTTTGGTTGCTTGGGACCGTGGAGAGCTGTGGTATGGTATGGTATTCACACCACCACCCGTCTCCACACCATCGACCCCACCCATTCGCCCTTGCACTCCCACGCCCGCTCCGTCAGGCTGTGCTGCGCGAACCCTAAACGCTGCGCTAACCCCCAGCTGGGCGTGTTGCGCGGATCGCACTCGATCTCGAGCTCGAACTTCGCCTTGCGGCCTCGAGCTCGCTTCTCGCGGTCTGTAAGTGCGGAGATGAAGGCGTGCATTGCTTCGGTCGCGAGGCCGGCGCCTTGCACAGAGGGGAGGAGGGAGAACCACAGGTCGATGTGGATGGGCTCTTGGTGCGTCTCTACGCCCTCCACTCCCTCTTTTCCCGCTTTCTTCTCCTCGCCCTCCACCTCCATCTCCTCCTCCTCGCCCTCATGACCTCCCGCACAACACCCTCCCTCCACCCTTCCCCCTATCCTCCCCACCATCCTCCCTTCTCCCTCTCCATTACCATCCTTCAACACAACAGCAAGTTCCACTACCTCCCTCTCCGCCCCAAACTGCCCCCACACCCCCCTCACCACATTCCTCCTCGCCTTGCTCCTGGTCCACGGCTCCCATGACTGGAACCGCGCGTTCGCCGGCTCGCTTTCGAGAGCGTACATGTCTTCTACATCAGAGACTGTGGGGGAGAGTGAAAATTCGCGGAGGAGGAGGCGTGGGGTGTGGAGGGGGGCCCAGCGGTGGGGAAGCGGTGGAGGGTCTGACAGTGAAGATGAGGAAGGCGATGCGAAGAGGAAGGGCAGATCGGTGGGGAGGATTTGCGGGGAGAGGAGGAGGGTTTGCTGCAGGAATGTGGATTTGGCGGTTGAGTAGGCGGGGGAAGTTGCGAAGGGGAGAGCGGTGTAGGAGTCTTTCAGCGCGGTGCATTTATGGCATAGGTCGGGGTCATTGGCTAGTAGGTCGTGGAGAGCGAGGTGGACGCAAGCGCCGAGGCTGGCGCGCGGGCAGAGGGATATGGTATGCGGGTATGTCTGTGCGGCAGCGGGCTCGAAGATGATGCCGAGAAATGGAAGGAGGCGACTGGTAGGTTTGTAACCGGCGGAGGCGAGGGCGCGCTGGGTGTCGGTGATGTTGTTTGGAGAGGTGGTGATTAGAACGTCGATTGTTGAGCGGCTGCTCAGGATAGGCACGGCGGTGCTGCCGATGTGGGTGAAGTCGATATTTGGGATGTTTCGGAGAAGAGGTTGGAGTTTTTCAATGATGCTTTTGTACTGCAGCGGCCAATCTTGGTTGTAGGTCTCAATAGTGATTGGCATCTCGTGGCCGTCTGGAGCGTTGTCCTCAGCTGAAACCTTGATCTGTGAGGTGAGCTCGGATGGACTTGCCCAATCGGTCTTGTGCCTTCGGCGATGTTTTGCAAGTCGTGTGATGGATTGCCAGGCTCTTAATTGATCCTTAGGAACACAGAATGATGATTAAAATAGTTGAGTGGTAGGAGAGTTCTAGTTGCTAGAGAAGGTCTTGTAAGATAGGCGAATGCGCCCTTTTGTAACGAGAACCGCCCTTTGAGTACGCCACATTCAATCGTACTCCTCAATCTTGATGACTGGGATGTCCGAATACGCTGGCGGCAGTTCAAACTCTTCCGTGTCCACCAAAGCGTACTCGGCGTCCACAGACTTGTCCTGCTGCCTTCTTTGGCATCCGACGCGAGCGAAAAAGATGATGAAAGCAATGAACAATGCCACAGGGAACAAAAGAGCGCTGTGCTGAATGCGATCCAGGAACTGTCCGACCTTGCTGAGCGCCATGTTCCATGTGTGCGACCATGACCCCAGCTTGCCGTACTCGTCCCACTCCGACGGTTTGAATGAGGTCCTCACCATTGCCAGCTTGCCACACTTCATTTTGAATGGCTTCTCGCGGTCTGAGTATTCGACAACGCGGAAGTCCTCAATGGAAAGAGAACTGCCCTCCCCGCTCTTTGGTTTCTGCTCTTTGACCAAAATCTCCACTAGTTTGTGGTGTCCGCTAAACCGCCAATGCAGACCTGTGATGTAGAATTGTAACCACCACTGTCCAGCATCTTTGGTTTTGAGAAGCGTGTGCTCGTACATGACTGGAAATTGGTAGTATGGTGTTGGCCCGGCATAGTCTGGTTCCAGCATCCCATCAGCCACGATACTGTTCAGTGCGTCTTGTGAGGTATTGGCAGGGATCTGGTAGGCGTTGATGAAGAGGGGCATTGGGGCGAGAGGCAGGATCTGCCCTCCATTTAGGGTCAGTGTCGAAAGTGCTGAAACGGCATCCTTGACGTCGAACTTCAGGAGCTTTTTACATGTTAATGATAGGTCGCAGACCGCTTGCAGATCGTATCAACCTACCAAGGAATTATTAATCCCCCGCCACATCACCTCGCCATCTTGGACTCTCAACGGACAACCCGGACATTCCAGCTTGACAACGTAACTTTTCTTCGCTTCAATGACATTGATCTCTTCTGCTGCGTCCGGTACCGGCGAGCTGTGATCCTTATACCAATCTGCCGTTTGATCCAATTTGAGCCCCGGCTGTGGCGGGAGCCCGGCTTGATCGGCAGTCACACTAGTAAAAGCAGCCGCAAGGCTGAGCAATGAAAACAACTGCATAGTGACAAAAACAGAATGAGCGTAAGAAAACAACAGAGAGTGACGAGGGTGAGGGGTGGTTAAAGAGATCAGCGGTCGTGTTCGGGGACGGAGACCCAGGAACTCGGTGGTATGCTCCTGGGCTAGAGTGAAAGTAGCTTAGCACGGGCGCTATAATTAGAGGCCGCGGAACGGTCGATGCTTATCCTCCTTCTCCAGCGACTGAGCAGTACGACAGCATTCTTCGACTTGGGCAGTTGGACGTGCATGGTCATGGTGCATGCTTGATGCCTGGTCTGAACGTTCATCGGCTGGCCGGTGATGAAATGCGTTTAAATCCCCGACCGGGATAACCCTTTCACCGCAGAGCCTCGGTCGCCGAACGTGCATCTGCACGTCTCGTCGTGCAGCCTTTGAACTGCAACTGTGCTTACCTCACGACCTTTCAGGTTCCGGCCACCCCGCGCAAATGAGGCTAAGTCCATTATTGTGATTTTGTCGTCGTCCAGTTTTCCTCGTTCTCTGTAACAGCCATGTCTTTCCACTTCTTACGGTGCAAAGGACAAATTGCTCGCTCAAAGTCGATACTCTGAAGTGCAATCAAACTGCTCGTAACAAGGCTACTACACAGCCCACGGACTCCGTTGTTCGCAAAACAACTCCGCTGCATAGTCCGATCTGGCTGAAGAGTACATCTACTTGACCCCAGTCTTTCGAGCCACCTGAGCCACAATTCGAATAAACTCAGCTTTCCTTTTCAACATGACCACTACACAGAAGCAAGACTGGCACCACCGCGGCACATCATGCTGCACACCTGTCAGCACATGCAAGTCTCCTAAAAAAATCGAACAGGCTTATACTGACCATACATCCAGGCTGTCTAACTTGGTGGTGCCCCTGCATTACCTATGGACGCACTCGGCACCGCATGAAAGCGAACGGCAATATGAAAACCTACTCCTGCTGCAACACCAGCGTAAACACTTCCACCTCCCACCTTACCACCCGCGCTAACAGGCCTAGTGCGCCGCATTCGCCGGCATGGGAATTGTCGGCCTATCATGGATTCTGCCACTCCTCAACCGCGGCGAAGTGCGCGCAGACTATGGTCTCACGGGTAACGGTTGCAAAGATTGTCTCTGCGCGTGCTGCTGCGCGCCGTGCGACCTCCTGCAGCAGGAGAAGGAGGTCGAATATCGCCAGCAGGGCAAGGCGCTGCTGGATCAGCCGGGGAAGATAGACGCCATGCATTATGCGCCGCAGTGGGAACAACAGCAGACACATGGGCATTGAGGACAGGTTATTTGACGTGGGAGAGTCGCGCGGTACGCCTTCGGCCTTTGGCGTTCAAGTATTAGGGGTTGATTTCTTGTTTATGGGAAAGCACTAGCTTAACGATGTGTTGTCGATGTTCAAGATTTCCGTCGATGCACTCAAGCAACTACAAGTGTGCAGCCGACCAATCAGAGATTAAGAATGTGAAGCGAAGCAGGATTTTTGTAAAGCCTGGACGGCTTAATCAAGGCGCTGCCGCTTTTGGGCTTGCGGTCGGCGGGGTCACAACTTTATAACGGGACGCCTTGTCGTACCCGCCCAATATGCCTCATTAGGCGGACTGCATGACCCGATAATTCAACCTTGACTACCCAGCTATTACTGTGTACGTCTGCGTTCCAAAAAGCTGTCTTTGATCTTCCATTTATCTTCGGGGCCTTACCATGCTAAGCATAACAACCTACAAGGATGAACACTGCCTAGACGTAGATACAGGTCCCATAAAAGACGCGAGTCTTGCACTCAATGGCACATGCGTCAGTGTAGCAAAGGGAGAAACTGGGTCATTTGATGTCTCAAACTGGTCTGACTCAGATTACAACTGGACATCGTGCCAAGGCATGTATACCGAGAGTCAAGGCGTGGAGCATACTAACTTGTGGCAGTCTCTATTTACAAAACAATAGAGGATAACTTCAACAGCTCTGAGCTCTGCACTTTTGAATCTGCCCACGGTAACAATGGTTGCTACCGAGTTTCTGAGTACAGCCATTACAGGATTCATTTTTGTGATGCTGCAGTAATCGAGCATTGGGAAGATCTCAAGTCACAATCAGGGAAGATTACGCGTCATGTTATTATCGTTGGTGCTGTTTTTGGCAGCGTGGTAGGGCTCGTTTTGACTATTGCGGCGATTGTGTTGTGGCGAAAGAGGAAGACCAAAAGAATGCATGCACATGGAAAAGCTGAGGAGATTGAGTTGGAACCGCAACAATCTTGAAGGGTCGTTTTGCGGCAACGCACAATGTCTCTGGCAATGCATTGCGTGTCAATATTCACAATTCATCGGCCTTTTTTCCTGTTCGCTATCTGATGCGCACCTCCAAAGACACTCGTGTTAATGATGAATCTCTACCACTAAGACGGAACAACCTAAACATACATCCTATGCGTATGGGGAATTATCTTTTTTTGGAACAAAGTGCAATTTTAACAGTCTCCTCCAGAGGAATCTCCCGCGCACCTACCCTACTTTCTGTACATTCATGACATCAAGCCGAGGTTGCGTTCGGTGAGGATGATGGCCTTTTGTCAAAAGTGTTACCAGAGTGCCTCTCGAGATCTCATTTGATGTTGGGACTCTGGAGGCCTGCGTCGTAGTGATTGTAGAGCGGGAAGAACTATGATCAAAGGGCATCTGGCGGTGGGAAGGAACCGAAGCAAATGTTCACAGAGCTCGAAGCCCACATGTGTGGGTGCTTTCACTGTTCATTTGAGTGTATGTGATCTTCAAGGCCCTCATGAGGTGCCTAGTGAGCGCTTTACTCAAAGCACGCTGGAAGAGCATGGAAACATGATCTCAGCGACACCGCTTTCTTACCAGTGTCCAGGGGCACGTTGTGACTTGAAGTATGTGTAGACTATTCTGGTTGTACCTCCGAAGTCTTAGGGCTCCATTTGAAATTTTCTCTGGACAGCTTGATTCAATACAGGACAAAGCGGAAATAGATACGCTTGGCGGGCAGAATTCTGTTTTTCCATTCTACCATGTACAATGTTATTCTTCTAATTACAGTGCGTTTCGCCGAAATGGGGGCTTGAGAAAGGGAAGATCAGCTATGTGATATTTACGGTGGTGCTTTAGCCGTGCATCCTGGCGATTGAAGACCTTGTCACAGCCATTAACGCCACAGGGGTATTTCGTTTCTCCATGAACCAGTCTTAGATGCCGACGAAGATTTCCTCGCCGGTACGAGCCGGTGAATTGAGCCTGACAGCTACTGCAACAAAGGACATCGTCCACTACTTCTGAGGAGACTGATGATGGTACAGTGTCACCTCCTAGCATAGGGAGTATGTCCTGTGGCGCATCAAAGCACAAAGAGGGCCATGGGGACTCTCTGCTCGAGGTTCTACAAGACTTAGCCCACTTCTTTGGATGTTCTAAGGGTCCACAAACAGGCTAGTGGTGACTGATGAATGTATCGGTTGAAGATGCGTTGTCGTGTGCAAGTTTAGGTCGCTGATTATACCAAAACCTGGGGTATTTGTGTAGCTACATGGCTCATAGATGTTTCCAAGGTATTGGGTTGAAGCTTCTGTCGATAGAGCTGGTACGAGCTGAGGCGAGGAGACCGGAAAAGCAGGTTCCTCAAAACTAGCTTGGGGCGTAATAGCATCGTATATGCTGAGGGCTTGCGCGCTTCTCCTAGCCAGACCAGACTCCATTAGATACGGATTGTAGTCAACTTCGATATGCCGCTCACGCAAGACATTGTGCGAGGAGGGCGACGAAGGTTGATCCGAAGTGATACTGTCAGAGTATATTAGGTCGGCGGACGGTCGATCCAAACGTTGCTGAGTAATGTCTCGAGGCTACTAAGGTCGGTGAGGAAAAACTTGTATACAGCCGAACGGTAGCTTACTTTACTGCGCTCTTTCAGCTGGTTACAAAGCAACCGCCACTGCTGCTGCTGGCCTTGGCCCCTGTGTTGCGAACCAATGATGTCGCAAAATTGTCCATCTTCACCATGATCACGATCGAAAACATCCTTGTCGAGGAAGTTCTCGTTGCACATGGGACAAAGCTCTACGAATATTGAATGGGGCGGCCGCGAGAGGTGTCGACGGACATAGGACATGCTCTTTGCTTTGACGCCCGAGCAAGTCGGTTTAACACCAAGTTCACGCTCCGCAACTCGCTGTGGACATGGCAGATGCCCTTTATTGTGATTAGATCTAGGCAACATTGGACGGGTTGTCGCTGAACAACCTGGTTCTTGGTCTCTTCGTAGCGAAGGGGGCTCATCGTCTCGACAAGTTGATGGTATGGTGGAATCGGTTGCATTCTTGTACATGCGTCAGTGCTGACAGCAGAGAACGATGTGACTTGTACTCACATGAGAAGTGCTCTGTGGTTCGTCGTTCGCGTACTGGCTCCCCAAGTAGCTGCTGAAAGCTTCGTCAAAGACTATGCTCTCCTCCCATTCTCCGAGTGCGGCCCCGAAATCGAAGTCGGCTGGATGTTCAGTGTGACTGCCAATCAACGGCGTCCCCAGATCATTCAGGCTAGTCTCCTGTAGGTCAAAGCTGACAATATCATGAGCCAACGGTGCTTGGTAATTGTCAGTGAGAAGATCGTCGAGTTCGTGGTTGAAGTCCTCCAGAGGAGGTCCTTCGAAGGGATGCCAGAAGCCATCCTCAAAAGGAAACTGAGACCCGGTAAAAGTATAGTCTGACATGACACAAACCTCGAGCGTCAATAACTGAAGGACCTGCCCCGATTGTTCTGATTAGGGAAGGACGTTCCCTGTGGGACACTTGGAGTGAATTTATCCACTCATCAGATCAGCGATGATTGGTTGTGCAGCCGCACAGTCTGAGATTGGCTTGCATATATGCAGGCTTGCTTACTTGCGCACCTGCATACTTGCGTATTTGCGTAGATGCCTTGTTGCCTGACAACGCAGCAGGGAATATTAAGTGTCTCCAATGACTGTAAATTCAATAAGGCCTGTTGAATCATACCAGAGCTTTGGTAATATTATACGGTAGAAGTCTTAAGCACCGTGGAAGCATCCACAATGTTTGAAAGAAAGTCCTGAGGGCTAGTCATGGCGCCATCATAGTTTGGACTTTTCATTATGTTTCGCCATGGTCGTAGAGTGCTTGCCTTTGATGGTCAAATGCGAAGACAATTGTATGCGTAAGGGTCTACATCGCAACACTCTTCGGTGAGTTCACGTTATCTTCGAATAGCCATTATCGAGATAGACGAGTGGCAGCAGGGCCAAAATTTCAGGCAAATACTTGAAAGGGTATCATGAAGGAGGATCGAAAGTCACAGATCGACGCTCGCAACAGCGACACGAGTATGAAGTAACCCAGATCTACTTGGAGCTAGGCGGTATTCATTACTCAAGCCCAAACACCCAGCGTCCAGCTCATGCGGTCACCAGCACCGCGCGCAACGCCAGGACCCATGCTTTGTCGTTGCGGAATGACAGAAACCTCCTTGTCTCTTGACGCGCCTTGCAGTCCGTGCTGCAGGTACCGCTCCCGCTCGATCTCGACAATGCCTCGAATCCTGTGGTTGGTGACGAGACTAGCTCCTGCCCAAGCACCAAGCGTCTGCACACCTCTGATCGTACCACCAATGCTGCACTCGAGTGGAGGTCCATTCCTTAAGCTGGTGCTGGCGAGCTTAATATCGATATTATCGATCTCAGGCTCCTGCAAACCAGCCGACAAGGGGGCACGCGGTGTGGTAGTATCAGATGGATGGGAAACCTTGTCTACATCACTTTGTATCCTCGCGGCTAGATTGCGCTGCTGTGATCGCAATCGCTCCTCGTGTCGTGCTGCGCCTCTGCCATATGTCCTGACTGGGTCCCAGCCTCTCGACATCACTAGGGCTTCCAACTCTTTCAGTATGCGAGTCTTCAAGCCTGGCATTTCCGCCACTCCACCTGTTATGACAATGCGTGACATACACAGTCGGCGAACATCAATCGGGAGAGCGACCAGTGTGCGGTAGATAAGGTGATGTATAGGAAGTTCTTCATCGTCAAATCTTACTTCATCGTCATCTTTCTTTTTCAATGATGCTTCTGACTCAAAGAGTATGTTCTCGGCGGGCTTGGCTAAAGTAGCGAGTGCTATCTTGAGCTCCGTCGGCGGTGTGTGCTTCGGGAATGGAATTGTAATGGTGGGTGGGGGACTCTCAACAGCGTCTTCCCACTCCTCCAGCTCCGGCGCCTCGGGTGCGGTGAAGTAGACGGTCCTCCGATTGCCTCTGGAACTTGGCTTGCACCATCCCACGCGTGTAAGCACCTCTTCTGCCTCTTCGAACGATATCTCTGCCTTTGGCGCATCTGCTGTAGCGTTCTCATCAAGCTCAGTATTCAGCACCTTTGCCATCTCCTCACTCAGCCACTTGCCTGCTCGCAAAGACCGCTTCTCGTGTACCTCACGATACTCGCAAACCGCTGTGACCAGTGTCTCGGCCCAACCTACGTCAACGACCAGAGCTGATCGAAGGCCTGCGGCCACAGTAGAGAGAACAGGGTTCGACATGAGCGTGATGCTGGGTGCGTGGAAGCCCTTGAACAGTATATCAAGGATCTTCGAAAGCAGCGCATGCGGTAATCGTGGTGGGAGCGCTAGGGAGACGCGTCGCGGTTTCGAGTCGAGCAAGAAGTATTTCGTAAACGCCTCTCGCATAGTCCTTTCGAATTTGTCCCCCAGAAGCTCCATATCAACTTTCGTAACGTCCAGGCAATACAGTCCATGATCTTCGCCCCATTGCTGGAGTTTTCGCGCCTGGAACTGATCGTCATGTTCGCCCTGCTCTTGAACAATCCTCTTTTGCCGCCGTTTCTGACCATAGCCTGGATCGTATTGCCTGTAATCACCTACCCTTCGCTGCCGATCTGGACCGAATGGAAGCGTGCATCGCGGGGCATTTTCGCCAGGAAAGCCTGCTCGCACGAACCGCGAACCTATCTCAACAACCACATACTCATCGTCGGTACGATAGCTGGTGCCCGGTGAACTGTAAAGGGAGGATGTTCCACGCTGTAGAGGGGTGCGCGGCGTTTCGGGGGTGGAGGCTAGGTCTGCAAGGCGAGGAGTTGTGCCTCTCACAGAACGTCCCAAGGAAGCAGACACTTTGCGCTCGCCGCTTATTGACATTGTGGTAAGCCCTGGTGGCCGAAGAAGTTGTTGTGCTTCACGACATGATGACGAGCTTAATCATTGATACTCGATGGGGCCCTGGATTGTTTGTCGACGCGCCAAATACGCTTGTGCACTTTTGGCACTAGCCTCCCTTTTTGCCAAGGCAAAAAATATATTCGAGGAAGCTACGACCGGCGCAAAATTGACCAGCACCGACAACCCTCGCGCTCCCAAACCGCAAAATCCCCAGCTCGAACGGAGTAGTGACACCGAAACACCGTCACTTCGAGCATAGAAAGAAGAAAAATGGGTCTTTTCATCCTTACCGAGACGAGGTACGACTGCTACGAGTGCGCACCAAGTCGCAGAGCACGAAAGACTGACATACAATTGCAGCGCGGGTTATGCTTTGTTCAAGTCCAAGGACAAGAAGCTGCTCAGCAAAGGCGATGAGCTCAGCAAGGATGTCTCGACCGTTGTCGAGTCGCTGAAGCTGAAGAAGTTCACCAAGTTCGACAGTGCCGTCACCGCGCTCAATGAAGCCGCTGCCCTCACCGACGGCAAGGTCAGCTCCATGCTCGGCAACCTGCTGCAGGAGCTCAAGGACGAGACCAAGGCATCTTGTATGCACCGCGATCCATTTGAGACAGGAATTGCGGAGCGCTAACAATCTGCAGTGGCTGTCGCTGACCCCAAGCTCGCCAACTCTATCGCACAGTTCCCCGGCCTTTCCATCAAGCCCATCTCCGACTCCTCCACCCAGGATGTCTACCGCGCCATCCGTGAGCACATGACCTCGCTCATCCCCGACCTAGTCCCTGCTGAGATGGACTCGACCCGCCTCGGTCTTGCGCATTCGCTCTCCCGTCACAAGCTCAAGTTCTCGCCCGACAAGGTCGACACCATGATCATCCAGTCCATTGCCAGTCTCGACGTCCTCGACAAGCAGCTCAACACATACGCCATGCGTGTGAAGGAATGGTACGGCTGGCACTTCCCCGAGCTTGCCAGAATTTTGAACGACAACCTCGCCTACTCTAAGGTTGTTCTTAAGATGGGTTTCCGCACAAACTCCAAGGACGCCGATCTGTCCGGCATCCTGCCTGAAGAGATCGAGGCTGCCGTCAAGGCCGCCGCTGAGATTAGTATGGGTACAGAGATCTCCGAAGAGGATTTGGAGGCCACCAGCGCTCTCGCCGAGCAGGTCGTCGACCTCACCGAGCACCGTCAGAACCTCGGCGCATACTTGTCCTCGCGCATGCAGGCTCTTGCCCCTAACCTGACTGCTCTCGTTGGTGAGCTTGTCGGTGCCCGCCTCATCGCACACGCTGGTTCCCTCATGAACCTAGCCAAGTCCCCCGGTTCCACCATTCAGATCCTCGGTGCCGAGAAGGCGCTGTTCCGTGCGCTCAAGACCAAGCACGACACCCCCAAGTACGGTGTAAGTAGAACTAACTCTTACGCCTCCCACGTCAGATGCTAATTTTGACAGCTCATCTACCACGCCTCGCTCATTGGTCAGGCAACTGGCAAGAACAAGGGAAAGATCGCCCGTATGCTCGCTGCCAAGTCCGCTCTTGGTCTGCGTGTCGACGCCCTCAGCACATGGGGCATTACCTCCGAGGACAAGGGTGATGAGCCCACTGAGGAGGAGAAGTCACAGATTGGTCGTGATGCCCGCCTTGGTATCGAGAGGAGACTGAGGGCGCTCGAGGGCAAGCCTCTCAAGAGCATCCCCAACGCCAACGCCACCGCACTCGGCTCCGGCCAGAAGTGGGACGTCAAGGAGGCGCGCAAGTACAACCCTGACGCCGACGGTTTGACTGGCGAGGAGCCCGCAGCCAACGGCACCACACCGAAGAAGCTCGTTCAGGAAGTCGACGAGGACGAGTCCATGGTCGACGCCGATGACGCTGAGGACTCCGACTCAGAGGAGGAGACCAAGGCCACCAAGGGCGGCGACAAGGCGTCGAAGAAGGCAGAGAAGGAGGCCAAGAAGGCACGAAAGGCCGAGCGTGCCGCAAAGCGCGCAGAGAAGGAGGCCAAGAAGGCCGCAAAGGAGGCCAAGAAGTCGTCAAAGGACTCGAAGAAGAGGAAATCCGAAGACGACGACTCGACAGACAAGAAGAAGAAGAAGAAGAAGAGCAAGGACTAGACTCGCACACACTCGCCATCTTGACTGATGTCGATATTGTACGTTTGACCATGTGAAAAATGGGTGGCGTTCTGGGATCTACCGTTTTTCTTGTTCCTTTTCTTATTGCGCTTTTCAGAATCGCATGTGGGCGCGTGGCGCAAGGCTGGATTCATGTACCATTTCTTGTTGATGATGGCATTGCATACTGGAGATGGACGCGACAAGATGAGATGCGGTGCGGATGGGATACCCGCTAGTCTATGCATACAATTTCACGCAAAAATGTTCATACCCGCCGTTTGATATCTGTGTGATGCCTCCTCGTCCATCACCACAGAGCACATCGCCCCTTCACGAGTGTCGTCGCATGTTCATACATCATCGCACCCCCTATCCCTCCTCCCCGTCCTCCAAACAAAACGTCCTACTAACCCTCTACTCCTCCTTTGCCCTCCTCTTGACCTTTCTCTTCTTCTTCGCAGCACCCAAAAGCTTATTGTTAATCTTCGCCAGATTCTCCTCCTCAACCCCCTCAGGAATAGCCCCTTCCTCTTCTTCAAACACCTGCTTGATCCTAGCCAGAATGCCTTGTAGCTGGGCTTCGTCGAAGCGCTGGTCGGCCTGTGCGATTTGTCAATAACCAGCTTACACACGTGAAATGACAGGCAACATGAGATGGAAGGCGCAGGGACTGTGTCAGAGGGCGACGAACCTCCTCGATGATCAACTCAAGCATGACCTGCGTTGTCGGCCGCAGATTGTAGATCTGTATGAACTCGGCTTTGTTCAGTGTGTAATCCGACGCCAGCTTACGGAACAGCGAGTGCGACCCTTTGTACAGCGTCATTGGCCTGTCGGGATGCGTTTCTGTGAGGGTCGCGGTTGCGTAGTCTGGGGTTTGCAGGTAGGAAAGGCCCTATTGGGGGTGTTGGTTAGGGCTGGGATTCATGTGGGTAGCAATGTAGAGGAGGGCAGGGACATGGAGCTTGTGGCGGATGGAGAGGACGTACATCGCGGAGCATGTGCTCGAGGCCTTTGGGCTTCCTGCGCTCGCGGTCTGTGCCGTCTTCGCCGGTGTATTCAGCATCTTCTTGGCGCAGGTGCAGGAGGAGTTCGTGGTTTGTGATGAGTGCTGACTGCGAGTTTTTGATCTGATTGTGTTAGTGTTTGGCTTGGGTGGATGGAAAGGTCAAATCGGCGGTCGAGATTATCATATCTTGCGTAAGAAATAGAACAGAAGAGCGTGCATGGTGAGGGATACTAGAAGCAATGCTTGAGTTTGAAAGCGGACAAGACAGTGTTTGAGTCATGCAGTGAATTGACAACAGCGGAGGATATGTAGGAGTTCTTAAGCCGAGATGTAAAGTCGATTGTCCACTTACATGCATTGTGTCTATAGTGGTTGGTTGCTCAAGGTCAGTCGAGCTTACGGAGCAGCGTTTGCACGCCAACGAATCGTAGAGAAGACTTGGGCTTTTTCAATGGCCTAGTCGATGTAAGTGAACGTCACAAAGGCAGATTGAGGCATCGCTGTCTTCGCGACTCCAACAGGGATCGCAACGTCTCGGACCGTGATCAACACCAAGATTCACCCGTGGTTGTGCCGGGTTGGCGAGATGGAGCACAAGCAATGATTGAACTGAGATATGCCGCGCTTCCTACCTCTCTGTACGATCTACTTGTCAAGACGAAGCTTCCGTAGCCAAGCCAAGCGCGAGAGCTTGAAGTCTCTTTGGTGTTGATAGTCCTTGATTGGATCGCGAGGTTGTCAATTTTATTCAAAGGTGCAGAAAGGCACTTTTTCGCTAGCGCGACGCACGGACATGCTGCTCAACCCATGAGCTTGAGCCATGTCGTACATTCAAGTAGTTGTTTGTTGTGTTTCTTCATTACACAGTTGTGGGATTGCAATATGACAAAGTAGACTCTGACGGCCACTCGAGCCAGGCCCTCCCCGTACAAGAGGACGTGTAACGATTGGCTCAGCACTACGGCTATGTATCCGGCCAGCCTTGACAACCCCGCGCAGTTGAACCGGGCGGAGATATCTTGAAACCTAAGTAGTCTCTGTTTCAACGCTTCTGGTATTCCCGAGAAGAAGACACGGGCGATACGACCTTTAGCTCGAGCCCGTGTATAGATTCGGCATTATCGTTATCACAAACAAGCTGCTAAAGAATGCCCCAACATACTGCACTCCCATCTGGCTGGCTCACGAAGTCCAGTCACAGGAGTTCATCCAACTTGGCGAACTCGCCAAGCAGTCCAACCACCTCATGTTGGATGCACGAGAAACCGCAGCTTTCCTAGCCAAGGGTACTCCCTGATTTGGCTGTTGCAAGATGGCCTCGGCTCAACACATGCGTCGGCCGACCTTGAGTGAGCATGTTGTGAAGGTCGTCGTTCATTTCTATGTCCGTCAACAAGTAAATCAGCACATCCTCGACTCAGGCCAAAGGACGCAATTTGACGAGGCAGGGCAACGCTGTCGAGGCACTTGCTAGGCAGACAGAGGGCGGGCAGATAAGAATACCATTGCGGGTAAGGCGTATGCATATGGCATTTTCCGTGGACGCTGTCAGATGCCGTGTCAAAACGAGACAGCCGTGAGCGCTAAGCAGCACAAAGTTTCTCAGCATTGAGTCTAGACTGCAGCCGACAACACTCGAAGTGCACTGTTGGTGGTGGAATGGTGCATTCGACCGGGGTCTGGTAGTGCAGCCCGAGCTGTGGGTGTTGCAATCTCACAAACACCTGGGGGATCTAAGTGCTGTCGGACAACTGTAACTTAGTATCACTATCGTGTGCTCGACTTCGGCGCATTTTGACGGACGTGTCGAGGGCAGGGTGTTCCTGCGAGCACGATTCGTATCGGTGCCAGGATCCGCGGGAAGCTTGGGTCGCAGAAACCTCAGAAAAGGCGTACCATCCACGTACCAACTTACGAGTCTACGAGAGCTAAGGGCCTTGGTTCGGTTCGCCGCAATCGCACGAGGTGATTCGCCGTCGGTCATTACAACAATCGGCGTATCGTGTACAAATGATGCGAGCGAACGATGCATGGAAAATCGATCGATGCTATCAAGTCATGATCGCGCTGCGCACTAAGCCGGGCGCCAGCCTCTCTCACAAGGCCAGTAGCAAAGTCAGGCCATGCCTCAAGTGAGGATGTGCAGCAGAGCCTTTGAGGCAGAGTCTGGCCTTCTGCGGACCTTTTGACGCACGGGCGCTCTATTTCTAAAACGACTACGAGCCGCCCGTTGGTGGGCGCTATTCACCTCTTGCAGCAAGCTGCGCAACACACATCCTCCTCCCGCAGTGCGCTGTCGCCTGCCCGTTCGTGCACAGGACTACCGCTCTTTCACGCTGCTCCCTGGGCTACTGCTCTCCATTCGCGCGTCTGCTGCCCGTCACACCGCACGCACGTCGACTCTCTTCTCTCCTCCGCTGACAGGCCTCTTGCAGTCTTGGCGTGCACCTCCACCCCTCAGCAACCGTGGGCAGCCCTCAGACTAGGTGCAAGTGGAGCCACGGCCTTACCCATTCGGTTGTCAGATCTTTCAGCCACGTTTCTGCTCTACCTGGCCACCCACCTCGCTGCTCCTAGTAGCGTGACCAAGCCGATTGCGATCAAGCAGCGCCCGCACCAAGAACCTTCGAGGTCACTGCCACCCCGGACATGTCTGACCCTCTGTTCTCTGCTGCTGGTGCCCATTCCAACGATGCCCTGGACCGCCTCGCTGCAGCTGCACCTCTCTCTCCTGCCATTCCCGCAACACCGGATGAAGGCACGGGCGCTTCTTTCCCCGGAGCTCGAGGACGTGCCGATGTACCCATAGACGAAGACTGCCGTTCTTTTTTCGACGCATCTGTTCCACAGCCCTTCCCTGCACCTCCCGTCCCATCCCAGCCATTACCAACCCCAGTTCTGGACACCCAACCTCACTTGGACCTGAGTTTTGCTGGAACCTTCTTGCCGACTGATGCGTCACTGCCCTCGCCCACGCTGCCCAGGACAGCACCGAATTTCCGTCTGCCCTCATTCGACGTCCTAGGTATCGCCGCGCCCCACCCTGACCGTATCCCGCTTCACTCCCCACTTTCCTTTTCTTCCCTCGGTGCCGGACCTCTATCGAAACCAGAGGATCCTCTCCATGCGCTCAGCCCACCGTTGGAGTTTCGCCGTCAAGCCGACCAAGCTGCCAATCCTCCTGCCGTCAGCCCCAAAGCCAGCAGGAAGCAGCTGGAACACGACATTTCGACCTTCACACCTCCGTCGGACCTGGGGACGTTCAATTGGGGATCGCTCGTGAGAGTGAAGACGGCCGGCGCAGGTTCTCCACCAAGCTCGGAGCCTGGAGTATCGCCAAATCTTACTCTGACGGAAAGTGCGACGGCGCCAGGACAAGCTCCGATCGTCGTGCCGACCTACGCGGACGAGATAAGCGAGGCGGTTAGGATGGCATTCTGGATTCAGAATGTCAAGAACATCCTCAGTGAGATCTGTACTTCGTGATTGGTGTCGCTTAGTTTTGCTGACTTGTCTAGCCACCGAGTCGGAGACGCTGGAACTCGCTCAAGTAAGAGTACTCTCGCATGCTCTCCCCTGTCCCTCACTCACAGGCCACCTGTTCGGCCAAGTCATCGCAGCAGTGCATGACAGGACCAATTCGCAAACATCGTGGATCAACGTCTTCCATGCCGTCCCCGGTCGATTCACGCTCTCCGACCTGCCCAAATCGCCGCCGTCAACCCCCGGGCCTGTCGTAGGAGGAGATGAGTACTTCACCTCAAAAGTCTTCGATAGCGCTGTCGCGATTCCCGATTACCAGCTCGACTCGAAACTCTTACCTCCATCTCCGCAGCCAGTCGTGCCCCCCGGCAGCATCAACATATCGATAGTCGAGCGCTATATACCACCTACTAATTACAACGAGTACGCTGAGATGTTTGCATTCAAAGGGCGGTCGTTACTATACGATCGACTTGTGGAGCTGTCACCTGACAACGGCACACTCTTGTTCGTGTACCCAACGCGGACCGGTGGACGGACCTTCATGAAGAACTACCTAGGACCTATTCTCGATCCACTGCTTCGCACAGTAACGGTCATTCACGACTTGACGTCCGATCTGGGGAAGAACCTTGGCACCATGACTTCGATAGACTATCTTGACGAGTACAATCAATTAGCCGCGCATGTAGAGCAATTCTGCAAGAAACTCAACGGCGGCGACTCGAGCCGGAAGAGCATTAGCGAGCAACAAGTGACCTACGAAGTCATCCAGGCTTCGAAAGAAGAGATGATTCTCGAACGGTCTGCCTGGGCAGACGACTGGTGGATCAAGCAAGAGAAGCCCCGCGTGCGCGAGGTTGTAACGAAGTACTTTCGGAAAGCGGCTCGTCTACCCACTAACACTGAGATGACGAGCGCGCATCTGATCGAAGAAGTCCTCGGCGGCGTTTCGAAACGCGAGTACCTCGGCGGCGGCCCAAAGAAGGGTGTAGAAATCGGCGTCTTCATCATCAAAAAGACACGGTCCGCGTAGACTGCGGACCTGATTCACCCGAGAGGCCACGAAATCTTAAGCAGTAACATAAGTAGTTCACTAGTCAGCGTCGCGGAAGAGCGTGGCAGCTGTTTTCCGTAGGAGAGATGGAAATGAGGATGGAACCCTGGTGCAGACGCAGTTGGGGATGCAGTTGTGGTTACGGTGGCACGACGTTATGTGTCGATACGATCTTGTGCATGGTTAAAAGCTACTGAGCGATACCCTTGTTCGCATTGCATTGCATGGCGTGGCGTTTTATGACATTTTGGGTCAGCATTAGGATTGGTATAGGCATCGTTCGCAACAAATGAGGAATTCTTAATATAATCTGTCACTTCAACGCCTGCTTTCGCCATGCCATTTGAGTTCAGCCTCGCATCTCAGTCATGTGGAGGAAGTGGTAACCGCATTCTGGAGAACGTGAAGTGAATTCATCTCGTGAAAGGTAAGCTGTCAATGCGGCGAACCGCTTGCTCGTCAAAAGGCCATACAGTCGTACTAATACAGATATCCACCCAAATACACATGCTCGGCCCACGCTCCCAAAGGAAAATGCCAATACGCCAAACGCCTTTCCGTGCAATGAAGACCACCAACCAGCCCAGTATTGCCCCCCAAACGCCGTGCCCCAAAAGGTAAATTGCTCAACACCTCACGACTTCTTCAAAAGTCCCCCTAATAACCCCTTCAACCCCCCCTCCCCACTCCTCTTCTTCTCCCTCTCCTTGTCCGTCCGGACTCTCGTCTCCGTACCCCTCCTATCCGTCTCACTCCGCCTTGCCCTCGGCCTCTCATCTCCATACGCCTTGGCACGCGTGCGCTCGCTCTGCACACGGCGGCTGACGGGGCGGCTGCCGTTGTCTGAGCCGGGCGCGACGCGGCGATTGCGGTTGGGACGCTCGTCGAGGATGGAGACGCGGCGCGTGCGGGCGGGTTCGGCGCGCTCACGGGCATCGCGTGGGTCGCGGCGGTCGCGGCGCTCAGAGCTAGAGTTGATGCCTAGGACGATGCCGCCGTCGTCGGTGTCGATGACCATGGCTGTTGGGTCGGTGTCTATGTCCATGGGCAGCGGGTCCGGGTCGGAGTCGTAGTCGGGGCCTAGTCTGCGCCGCCGCTCGACTTCCAGGGTTGCTGTTTCTATGGTGGCGACGGACTTGGGGGGAGTAGGAGGGGCGTGGACGGGGGCTGGGGAAAGGAGAGGAACGCCGCCGTCACGGGCAACGGACAACTCTTGCTCGTAGGCGCGGGCGGCTCGTCGCTCTTCCTTACGGCGGTAGTACTCTGCTTCATCTTCGGCTGTGGCGAAGCGGTGATGGTTGTGCGAGTGGCGGCGGCTGCGGTAGGGGCGATCGCTCCGCTCGCGGCTCTCATTTGAAGAGTGGTTGCTGCTAGATTGGCGCTCTCTTTCTCTTCGCAAGCTGGTGGGAGTATCGATGACATCGGTTGTGTCAGCTCGCGGATGAGAGCGGGGTGTGGTGAGCTTCGAGGGAGGCGTCGCAGATTCGGTCTTGGAGCGGCCGAATAGCCCACCCAGGAAGCTGCCGCGCCTAGGTGTAGCTGGAGGAGGCTCACGGGTACTCATGCGGCGACGAGGTGTAGAACGAGGGGGTCCGATAGTCTCCGGTGCAGGGCTGGCCGAATCCTCATCTTCTGCTACACGGCGTACGATGTCACGAGTTTCAACTTCCCTACGTCGCGGTCTTGCTGCCTCGAGCTTTTCCCTCTCTCTGTCAGCACGTCGTTGTCTCTTTGCTCGCTGAGCTTCCTCTTCCTCCCTCGCAGCCCGCTCTAGTCTCTCTTTCTCTAGACGTCTAGCATCTTTCTCTGCCTCATGCCGCTGTCGTCTTAGTTCATGTCGGATCCGCCGTGCCTCTTCGTTCAGAGCTATCTTATCTGCTTCTTGTTGCCTAATCCGCTCTCTTTCCGCATGCTTAGCAGCTTGACGTTGCTTCTCTACTTCCAATCGCGCTGCTCGACGTTGTTCCTCTTCGGCTGCTTTGCGTTGCTCGCGGCGCTGCTTTCGCTGGGCTTCCTCCCCTTGACCTCTCGCATTTGCCTCCATTTCCGCAAGTTTCGCTGCACGACGTTGCTCACGACGCTTCTGTCGTTGCACCTCTTCCTCTTGATGGAGCCTCTCAGCTTCTTCCGCAGCCAATCGCTCTTTTTCCGCACGGCGTATTTCACGACGCTTCCTTCGCTCCGCATCCTCATCTACCACCGGCTCGGCAGCGCGTCGCTTGCTTTGCCTGTCATCGGTCCTGCTCTCTCTTCGAGGACGCTCAGATGTGTATTCAGGATACGCAGGCTCACGGCTCTCCCGACGACGATGAGATCGTAGGTCAGGGTAAGCAGGTTCCCTGGTCGGACTGATCCTTGTTTCTGCTTCTCGTACTTTTGCTCTGCTTCGAGGAAGGTCACGATCGGTAGTGCTATCGCGGCGCCTGCTCTTGGGTGACGCCGAGACTGTTGGAGTATCTGGCAAAACGACGGGGGGGAGGACCGGCTTCTCTTTGGTATCTGCATCGCTCTCACGTCTACGATGAGAATGGTGTTTATCGCGACGTGTATGGGAATGGCGTCGAAGGTGCTTGTCTCGGGGCGACTCGGCTGCCGGAACAGCGAAGTCTCGTGTCCTCGGAGTTGAGTCAAAGACTACTTCAGCTGCAGCTGGAGGTTCCGTAGGACCAATATCGACTGGTGACACAGGCTCTACGACCTCAAATACGTCTATGGCTCTGTCGACAGGTGCTGGTGGGATGTCCTCGTTGATGTCTTCGGTAGGAGCAGGTGCCTCCGGGATAGACACTTCGATCGGCGATACTTCATCCTGCGGCGGAGCTGGCGAAGCTGCTTCAGTGATGACTTCCGGCGGCGGTACCTCCAGAACAACGTGAGCATCGGGCAATACAACATCTTCAGTGGGAGGCTCCACAGTAAGCGGCTGTTCGACCGAAACAGGTTCTTCTACGGCATTGAGCTCTTCAGGAGGAACCGCTAGGGACGCCGCGCTTTCTGGGGCCGCTTCTATCGGAGCAGGTTCTGCAGGCGCAGCTTGAACTGAATCGTCTTCTAACCCTGCCGGAGGAACAGAGTCAGCCACCTCTGGCGCACTCACGACTTCAATTGTGGTGAGCTCAGGCTCGATAGGTGCAAATTCGATGGACACTGTCTCTACGGCTGCTGTATCGGTGGGAGCAGTCTTGACTGGTGTAGTCTCGATAGTTTCCATCTCAATGGGTGCAATCTCAACGACACTCCTTGCTGGCTCAACAACATCGTCAGGAACCTCAACCTCGACGGCAGGTTCGACAGACGTGAATTCCTCAGGAGCATCATCGGGTGCAGGCGCTACCGTGACAGGCTCTTCAACAGCCAATTCCGGTGCTGTGACATCTGCAGGTGAATCGTCGGTTTCTTCAGCTTCGAAAAGATCAGGCTCAGAAGTTCCAGACTCAACTATCGCTGGTTCGGCCGCAACCGCTTCGATAGGAGCAATGTCGGCAGCCACTGACTCTGGTGCAGCTACCGACTCTGGTGCAGCCACTGTCTCTGGTACAGCTACTGGTTCTGGTGCTGCGAGCTGCTCCGAAGCGTCGCCATCAGCAGCAACATCTTCGGGTGTCGACTTGTCATCTGGCTCCGTGGGATCTGAAGCTGTAGCTGGGACTGCAGGCTCGGCAGGTGTATCATCAGTCTGAGCAGTCTCCGAGGCTGCTGGATCAGACACGATAGATGATGCTTCCTCTGCATCTGCCTCTAGCTCCAGAGGCAGTTCTGACACGGCTTCAGGAGAGTCTGGGATTGATGTGTCCAACACCGCTTCCTCAGAGATGACTTCTTCGGCGAGTGACTCAGCTGCCGCGGTCTCATCGGGTGAAGGTTCAGCAGTGTCAATTGATACCGCGGATGTGGCGTCCGCAGCTGTCTCTATCTCTCGCACAGCTGGCTCTTCGTTCGTTTCCGTTGATGGCTCGACTTCATCGGATACCTCTGGTTGATCAAGGCTGACAGGCTCCTCTATGACAGCTACAGGTTCTTCGATGGCGGCTGCAGCTGGTTCTGAGGGTTCTGGAAGCTCTGTGAGTATATCCTCCTTTGCCTCAGGCTCGATAGGAGCTTCTTCGAGGGCAACATCAGCTTCTCTCTCTTCTGCTACCGCTTCTGGAGCTTCAATTGCGCTATCCTCCACCACCGTAGCTTCAGTAGCAGGCTCAATTTCTATACTGACAGGTGCGTCAGACTCGGTTGTTGACTCAGTCTCTACCTGCTTAGCTTCGGCGATGTCAGACTCGGTCTCAACAGCAGCAGTAGAGTCTTCCTGTTGCGTATGAGATTCAGGCTTCTCGGATGCTGCTTGCTCAGGCACTATCGTAGACTGTTGCTCTGTGTCTGCGGCTGGGACTGGTTCGTCTGCAGCAAGCTCATCAGTTTCAGTAAGAGGATCTGAACCTGTGCTGCTTTCATCAGCGCTGTCTACGAGTTGCTCTGCCAGATGATCGTCTTGAGGGCCCGAAGCTTCCTTAGCGACCTCATCTGCTGGCTCGGTTGGTTCTTGTGGCTCATCGAGCACAAGTGGGCTCTCCACGGGCTCCACCTCTGACGTTTCAGGGAGCTCCTCGGTCTTGGTCGCGCTCGTTTCGACCGGAGAAGGTAGGTCTTGAATTTCAACCGGAGACAGTTCGGGGCCAGTGTCTGCTTCACCGGTCTGATGTTGCTCTCCAACATCGAGAGCATCTGGTGCTTCAGTTTCTGACACTGAGGGTTCAGCTTCAACCTCATCTAGTGCAGAAGTGGAACTACCTGGTGCCTCAACATCTGTCGGTGTTTCTGTTATCATAGACGCCTCCGCTTGAAGAGCTTCTGCGTTTGTGGTAGGCGCGGTCTCAGCAACATCGTCAGCAGATAGTTGATCTTCCGTCTCTTGGGCTGGGGCTGAAGCTGAAGCTGGCTCTGGTACTGCATCTTCCTCCACAGACTTCGCTCTTTCAACGACTGGCTCAGTCACATGATCAGAAATCGTAACCTCGTTTTCGCTAGCCGCCGCTTCAGTCGAGATCGTTGGAGATGTAGCTGCAGAATCTACTACATCCTCAGAATTGGTCGACTCTGAAGACCCAATAGATGTCAAACTTGGTTCATCGCTATGCTGGTCTGAATCTTCGTGGCCAGGAGGTGTGGGCTCCACGGTCTGTTCACCGGCACTCTCAGGAACAGCTGCCACAGCTTCAGCGGGTGCCTCTTCGGTGTCATCAACTGCTGCTTTCGCTTCTGTTGCGTCGTCTTGTGCTTTGCCTGTTGATGTTGCCGCGACTACATCGGAGTTCTCTTCGGTCGTGGCAACGACGTCTGCCTCAGATTCGACAGTCTGCTCGGCCAGAGACTCAGCTTCTTGTGTCTCGGCTTTTGAAGGTTGTTCAAGGTTTTCATCAATCACAGTCTGAGTAGCAGACTCTGCCGAGTCTGCTGAATCTTGGGTGCCCAGAACATCTTCTGAAGAACCTGCTATAATCGCTTCTGGCGCTGTTGAATCCTTGGACTCATCCTGCTCGGCAGGCGGTGGCGACTCAACAAGCACAGTAGTATCTTCTATAGCAGATGTCTCTGGTTGGCACAAAGCCCGCAAAGCCGCGGCAATGAGAACAGGGTCCGCCGGCGCTTCAGGTTCAAGCATTGGTTCTGGCTCCTTTGGCTCTTCAGGCGCGTGAGTCTCTTCTGGATCTGTTGTCGATTCGACTCCTTCAGTTACATCTAGTACCGACTCTGCCACTGCACCCGTGACTAGATCCGAGCTAGCTTGTTTATCCTCTTGCACCAAATCGGGAAGTTCATGAACATCGTCGACTATGCTCGTTCCGGATCCCGATGCTTCAGACGACGCGGTAGTGATGACAGACGGCTTATCGATGTTATCAGAGATGGTGATATTACTGGCAATTTTTTCAAGAGGTTCACTAGAATCTCCAGCAACAGCCTTTTCGCCCGCGACCACGTCTGCGCACGGGCTAGCTGCGGGTTCAGCGTTGGCATTGTCATCGACCGCATCTTCGCTCTTGGGCTCGCCGCTGGTTGTATCATCTTCAACTGTGCTCGCAGCCTGTTCTGCTGCGGGTTCTACTGATAGATGTTCGCTATTGCTGGCGTCGATGCCTGATCCATCAGTAGAAGTGACATCTGTTTGCTCATCCGAGTCTGCAGCAGTCGTGGCGGTCTCAGATGCTTCGTCTTGAGTCTGCTGAAGAGTGTCCTCTATAGCGGCATCAGGTGCTGTTTCTTGAGGTGCTCTCAGTGGTTCGGTGTCCGTTTCTTTTGGTTCCACATGCTTGGGTGTGTCACCAGCTGCTTGAACGTCCTCGTTAGGAGATTCCGATGGCTCTCCTGCGGGCATATCTATATTGAGTTAGCCGCAGCCTTGCGACGTTGAGTTTGCGCAGCGCGCGCTTAGTCACATCGCAGGTAGTTGTTAGAAATGAAGTTGGAATAAATGGAGACTCAGCCACAACACTAGTAGCGAGAGCATCAACACGACCATTGTTCTTGGTGGAACCACGTATGTCGCGATGTCCGGCTGATTACGGATTACGCGCATGCATGGCAGCCCAAGATTGGACAAACGATGTGTTTGCACGTGGTGATAAGCCGGCTGAGTGGTGTTGTGCACGCGCTGTGCGGAGCGACCAATGGGAAAGCTCCAGCGCACTGCGGTGGGGATATGCACGCTCCATGACATGCCTTTCGCTATGCACTCAAACGAATCGAGGCGAGACAGAAGTGGTGAGAGCAACCGCATCAAAGAAAATGGGGGAGATTGAAACTTCTCGTAAAAGACTTACCGGTGGCTGGCGCAGTAATCTCTGTTGGTTTTGCTGGCTGGTCGTCCTCCATAAGGACCCCCACATCGTCCTGCTTAATGGGGTCGGAAGACATCGCCTCATGTATAGTAGGCCCAGAAGAATCAACCTGGGTATCAGAAGTCTCGGGTGGCTCGTCTGCATCGCTTGCATCCCACCCTTCACTCTCCTGATCGCTGCTATGGTCACTGCCATTGTCAATATGCGGAGGGATTAGTGCTTTCGCGTGCTCCGCGGGTGTAGCTGAAGCTTCTGTAGCGTCTGTAGCAGTAAGAAGTGCTGAGTCGAGCTTTGAGGATGCAACGGAAGATGATTCGGTGCTCGAAGCTTCGTCAGGGAGCAACGATGTAGTAGAAACGATGGTTTCTTGCTCTTCGAGTTGGCCATTGACTTCGCCCATACTTGGAGGCTCCTCTACATCCCCAACACTAACATCGGGAAGTGCATCTTCAGTCGGGGTGTCCGGAGCCGCAGCCTCGCTAGTCGAGGCTGATTCGATGACGTCAGTGCTGGCAGTTGCCGGCTTTGCTCCTTCGCTCGCTGCCGCAGTATTCTCTGTATTTTCAGACTCTGCAGGAGAGTTCTCGGGACCGTTATCAGCCGCTGGCAGAAGCATCTCAATCGCTTTGTCGTCTGCAGAGGCTACTCCGTCAGGGATTGATGCCTCGAGCTGACTGTTTTCAACGGTAGTCGCCTCGCTCTCGATGAAGCTGACATCGGTGCTCTCGGAAGCTGTTGGATTGTCGCTGCCTTCACCTCCCGTCTCACCTTCACCTTCTACCAACGGAGGATCCATGGTTGCTTTAATGTCAACGTTGGCAGTAGTATCGATGACAACCTCATCGTCCGCAAGCTGCGGGGCGACGGCTTCTGTCTCCCCTTCGTTGATCTCTGACGTTTCGGACCTGGTAGGATCGTCACTTGGGTCTCCTTGTTCAATCTCCGGCACCTCTGCTTCATTACTTGGGGACTGCTCGACTTCAACGTTGCTTGCTGTGGGATCTCTGAAAGACTCGTCATCTGCGATTGCTGCTTTGGCGGCAGAAGAATCCCCTGAAGTTGGATCAGCTGTCACTGGCATAGGCTCTTCTTGAGTAGTGCTTTCCTCAGATGAGGACACCTCGACTATGTCATTTGTGACTTCGACTGTGGGTGTGCTTTCTGCAGCAAGTGCCGCCTTAAGTTCGGGCGCTGCTTCGACTTCAGACACTGCTTCAATTCCCGGCACTGTTTCGACTTTGGGCGCTGATTCAACTTCAGGTGCTGTTTCTACTTCAGGCACTGCTTCAACTTCAGGCGCTGACTCGACTTCAGGTGCCAACTCAACGTTAGGCACTGCTTCAACGTTGGGCGCAGTATCAACTCCAGGCGCGGTATCAACTTTAGGTGCGGTATCGACTTCAGGCGCAGGATCGACTTCAGGCGCGGTATCAACTGCCGTCTCTACTGGCGCTGCCTCTTCGCTTGCGACTGGCTCTTCAATCGAATTCGTCTCTACAGGCAACGTTGTCTCTGTAACCGGAGCTGTCCCTTCGTTTGAGAGTACCTCTTCGGGCACAGGTACTACTTCTGTAGCAGACGGCTCTTCAGAGGTTGGTTCCTTTGCAGAAACTGCCTCTTCGGTCACTTCAATAGAAGGCGACTCCTCAACTGCAGGTAGCTCTTCAACCAAGGTCGATTCTGCACTTGAAGTTGAATCTGCAGGCGGAGTTACCGCTTCTGTTGGATCCGATCCTTGGGCCGGTTCCTTGACTGAAGGGGGCTCTTCTACTGCAGTCGTGCTGTCAGAGGCGGGCACCTCGGGATCGTTGTCTGCAGACTCGGCTGCAACAGCAGCTGCCTCCTCTGCTGCAGCTGGCACTTCGGTCACAGCTGGCACTTCGGTCACAGCTGGCACTTCAGTCGTTGCTGGCCCTTCGGTAGTAGCTGACTCTTCGTTTGTAGCTGGTTCTTCAATTGCCGCTGGTTCTTCCGATGCAGGCAGTTCTTCTGTTGCGGGTGCTTCTTCCATTACGGGCAATTCTTCTGTTGCAAGTGGGTTTTCTGCTGCAGCTGGTTCTTCTGCTACGGCCGCTTCTTCTACTGCAACTTCATCTTCGGTTACGAGCGGTCCTTCTGTTGCAAGCGGTTCATCTGTGGCAGGCGATTCATCTGTGGCAGGCGATTCATCTGTGGCAAGCGGTCCTTCTGTGGCAGGCGATTCATCTGTGGCAGGCGATTCATTTGTGGCAGGCGATTCATCTGTGGCAGGCGATTCTTCTGTGGCAGGCGATTCATCTGTGGCAGGCGATTCATCTGTGGCAAGCGGTCCTTCTGTGGCAGGCGGTCCTTCTGTTGCGGGTGCCTCTGCACCTGTGTCTGCAGGTGTAGATTCGACTGCAGGCGTCTCATCTACGACAATCGGCTCTTCTACCGAAGATGTCTCATGTACTACTGGCGGCTCTTCTGCTACAGATGACTCCTCCGTTGTAGGTGCTGCCTCATCTGCGGTCGGTTCTTCGGTCGCTGTCTCCACGGCGGGTACCGGCCCCTCCTCCGCAGTCGGCTCAACAGGTGCTGCGTTCTCTGCTGCCGGTTCTCCTGGGTCGTCGTTTTGCGCTTCAGCTTCCTGCTTCGTGTCTGCCTCTGTTGTACTTGGAGCAGGGGCTTTGTCTCCCACATTCATGGCAGCATCAGCTGAAGGCTGTGCGTCTGTCGCGGTCGGCTCATCAGCGACCTCCCTGGAGGTGTTCGCGTCTGCAACAGGCTTGTCCTCGGCAATCGATGCTGAATCATTCGTGGCTTCGGCAGAGCTTTCTGAGGGCGCTTCCAAAGACTCTGTTGTAACGCTGCTTACAGCGACCTGCGAGCCTGCATCGTCTTCCACCCCAACCAACGTCTCATCAGCGTGTGTGTCTGCTTTGTTGACAGCTGCTTTCTTGTCCTTCTTGTCGCTCTTCTTGCGTTTCCGCTCCTCGGCTTTGTTGAGCTTCTTCTTGGAAGAGCCAGAGTGCTCTTCCTTGGACGGTGCATGCTTTTCGTCCTTCGATACCGATGATATAGACAGAAATGAGCCACGGCGTTCCTTCTTCTTCGTCTTATCGTGCTTCTTTTCTTCTTTCGGTGAAGTCGGTGGTGAGGGCGGCGGCGGATCCCTGATACGAATGAAAGCGCTAGGCTTGCCCTTTCCGATGACCTTTAGTTTCTTTTTCTTTCCGTTGCTGGGCGAGTCTGGATCTTTCGTGTCAGAAGCAAAATGTACGCTCTTCTCCTCATGGGGCTTAGGGGACTTTGGGGGCTCTTGAGCTGCCTGCTCTGACTCACCACTCTTCTCACCATCAAGAATAACGGAAATTGGCGCAGCGTCCTCTGGCGGTGCCGGCGGCGGAGGTGGTGGTGGTGGCACTGGTTCACTTTCAGGGACTGGGTCAGCGGTAGCTGATTCGGCCTCTGCAGGCTGCTCAACGACATCCGTCACTGGCTGTCGATCAGGTTCTTCGGGTTTCGCATCCTCCTGTGGAATTGGTGCTTCTTCTGTAGATACTTCTTTAGCAGGTGTCTCCTCCAGAGCCGGTGCGGGCTCTGTCTCAGCGGGGACCTCTGCAGATTTTGATGGCTCATCCTTGACGTCGACAGCAGTATCTACAGGTTTGGGATCATCACTTGCTGGAGGAGCCTCGTCAGCCGGGGCGGCAGGGGCAGGTTCTGCCGGCGATGCTTCGGCTGGTGTCTGATCCACTGGTGCTGGTGCTGGCGGATCCTCCGTTCCCGGTGCTGGCGCATCTGTCGAAGATGGTGGCTCTGGTGCCTCAGGTAGTGCACCCGACATGAGAGGCGCACCTCCATCGTCTACATCTCTGTTAAGGGAGGATCTGGGTCGGCAAGAGGTAATCGTACCGGATTCATCCTCTTCCTCACTCTCGCTGGCGCCGTAACTATAGCTGACAGCAGGATAACTAAACGCATAAGGTTGGGTAGGCGGCGTCAACCGCCTGACAGCCTGCTGTTGTGGGGTTGTAGAATAGTAGGCTTGTCCAGCTGTGCTGGTTCCCGTGTACGGGTTGATCCATGGCGAGTAGGATACTCTATACCCGGGCCCGGCCATGGTCGGACAGACCGACTAGCGTAGTCTTTGGAGATCCAAGGATTCGACAAATACAAAGTTGTGCTACGTGCTATATTTGATGTCTTCCCCGACACATTGCGGTGTAGAACAAACGGCAAGTACGCAATGGCGACATGGGATGTGGGGTGAGTAGATCAAACTGCGGAGAGACGAATAGAAAGCGGATCACTCAGAGCAGCACGACAAATTTGTGGAGGTGCGTTGTGCGTGGCTCGACAGCAGTAAGTTGAAACAGAGCGCTCCAATTGACGAAGCAGAGGCGCAGGACAACGTCACAAGACAGGTTCCGGTAAGAGAGCTGAGATATGCAAGCAAGAGTCGCGCAGCAGAGCGAAATTCAAAGTGGCTGCCACCCTAGCCAGCCTCACCTGGCAGCACACGGACGCAATGTTGGGAAGACGCGCTTGGCCTGTGCTCGCCATTGGACCACGTAGGAACACATCGTTCGCTGGTTGTAAGAGAATTTGAGCCCGGGAGGTGGGTTCCTGCGATCGAGGCATCTGCCCCAATTGGCCGGCTGCCAAGTTAGCTGCTTGAGGCTGCAGACCATGTCGCCAGCACGAATCGTGGTGCAGCAGCAGCAGCAATCCACGACGCGCTTGGGCGCGGCCAGCGGGCGGTTGCGCTTGTGGGGAATGCGGGCTTGTCGACCAACGTCGCGAGCCACCGGAGCTCCCCTTCGGCGCCCAAGGAAGGGTCGCGATGCAGGGACGCCGGCGAAACGTGAGGGCTAGATGCAAAGGGTGATGGTGTAGATGGAGATGAGTGACGTGTAAGTGGGCGCGCCGCACTAGAAGCTCGAAGAGGCCTAGACACTGATTCCTGCATCGAGGTCCATCGAGCCGGCCCGCCGCGTCGTTTTGTTCCACCAGCTTCCGTGCACGACGTGGGACAGTGTGGGAGGACTACCCGCTGACATGTTCTGGTACTTCAATGTGCAACAGGCCGGTCAATCGCAGGTGGTTGTGGGACATGCTGTGGCAGAGCCTTTGATCTCTCAGCTCGACGATCGTGGTGGTGACGTGCGTCTAGGAACTGCGGCGCGAATATTGCAGCGGCTATCGAGGTTAGGGCAATAAATGGGCTGTCGAAGGGGCGGAACTATGAGCGAATGTCGCGCGAGTACGTGTTCAATCGCAACAGCAAACATCGCCACCAGCGTAGAGGCCCAAAGTTCATCGCCCACTATGCTCACCACAGAGAGTGCAGTCGGCCCTACCAAGGAGGGTGAGTGACGGGAACGTTCACTTCAGGTGCACCACTGAAAGACTGCGAGATAAGGTGATTCTCGAATTTCTACGCTCCTTCCTCAGATTTACACAAAGATCCAGCTTAAGTGGAGGGTTTTAGTAGATTTTAGCTAGGCGCTAAACGGTCGACTGGATACGTTGGTTCTCACTCATTAACAAGAACAGCCTAGATTTTACTGGATAGCTCCACGCTGTAGACTGCTAGTGCTAGGGGCGCTTTACAATCTCGAGAGATTCTGGCATTGCCGTCTGCCACACATCTTGACTTCGAGAACAAGGTCTTTCTTTACCTTCATTCTTCCTGGCTTTTCTGCTGTGCTTTCTGAATCACTTTCCAGTCCACCGTTCATCCGAGCCAAATGTCATGAGCGTTTAATAGATACCAACATATCTTTGAACCTGCCACCCACAATCATTCCTTTCAAAGCGACCAGCTTTGCAGAACTTCTCCCTACGCACACAGAACCTTGGCTTTTGCAGGACGATAAACCAAGTGTTTCCAACGAGTGTGTTCCCAGAAGAGTTCAGCTAGTCTCCTTGTGCCAGCATGTATAATGTGAGGTTGTGAATCTGTGATAGCAAAAAGAAATGAATCCATGTATCGAATGCATATCAGTTCCTTCCTTGCTTGTTTTACACGCAGTCGTGTTCTAACTCTTGATTCAGCTCAAGCTTCAACATAACGCTCAGAGTTTAGCATACAACTTAAATATGACTTTTGCATTGCTGAACTCGCAACTGCTGTCAGGGCTCGCGCTGAGACTGCAAGTACGTCAAGGTGACAGACAAGGAAGGCACGATGATGAGTACCTCACCACAAGTCGCCATCACTCGTCACGCACCTCTCACGAATTCATTCGACGCTCGCTCAATACAACCCAGCTCGAAGTCTGTGACTGTCGCTCAGCATGAACGCACCACCAGCTACACAGGCCGACGGAGGTGCCCTCACCAAACCCCGTACGTCAGCCATTGGTACAGACTCCCATTGGCTCTTCTGCAATTCACTGACTACTCCAGATGATCGGGCGGTCCACATGGTCGCTGAAGCACTGAAGTACGCCGGAGAGCATTGCTGGTGCCGGTACTCGTCGACGCCGGAGCTCCGGTTAGTGGCGAGTGAACCCTACCTCAAGTAGCCTCGACTGACGTCTTCTAGAGTTGAGACGCACCAAACTGAAGAAGCGATTCTGCAAGCAAGAACACGATGTCAATGTCGATGTCGATGCGATGTCAGACCACTCGGAAGGCCATGCCAAAAGCATCGTGTTTTTCGACGATTTCATCATCAGCCTCGTTGCACGCTCACGTGTGGACATTGACAGGTATTTCAAGGAGGGAAAAGATGCTAGCTTTGTGGCCGATCTCGTGTACGACGAGCTGGTCGAGAGATGGGACGGCCCTCTGCAGAAAGAAGGCGAGCACGTGCAGACCCTGAGGGAGAAGGCGGAAGTCTGGAACCGGCACAAGAAGGGCATCCCGCCGGTGTCCAGCCAGGGTGAGCGCACCGCCTCGCCGTTGACAGTTCACAAGTATGCGGGCGGCACTGCTCCTGCTATGACGCCTTCTCGCGACCGCTCAGCCTCCGTCGAGGACCCGTGGGCCATGACCCACTCAATCGGCTGATGTCGGGGGACTAGGTGCGTGAAGAGTGGTGTTTCAATCATCGTAGGGGATTCGCAAAGCCATCGACTTCTAGAAGTTGTGAGCAGCGAAGGGCAATAAAACAAAGCAACGACACAGCGCAGTAAACTCACACAAGTAGCATCTCAAAAGCATCACTACACCCATACCTCCACGAATTTTCATCCCCCCCCCCTCTCCCTTCTTAAGCCACATCCTCCTCCTCCTCAAGACACCCTCCCTCATAAGCACTCCCCCATCTCACACCACAACCCAATCCACACCCACCCTCCACCGCCGCCCCTGCACCTCGACCTCCCACGTCGGCGCCCGGATCGCAACCACACTCCCCACCCTGACCTTCACTCCGCTGCCGATACTGCTACTGTCACTGTTGCCACTGTTGCCACTCCGCGGTCCCCGCGCTCCGCCTTGGCCTGCGAGGAGGAGGTGCAGTGTATCACTGTCTCCGTCATTGCTGTCTTCTGGGATGAGAGCGCTGGGGGCAGGGATGCGGGAGGCGTTGTACAGGGCGGGATTTGTGGGGGCGTGGGAGACGCGGGAGGCGAGGGCGAAGAGGAGGGTGTGGGGGAGACAATGTGTTTCTGTTTGTGTTTCTGTTTGTGTTTCTGTTTGTGTTTCTGTTTGTGTTTCTGTTTGTGTTTCTGTTTGTGTTTCTGTTTGTGTTTCTGTTTCTGTTTCTGTTTCTGTTTGTGTTTGTGTTGCTGTTTGTGTTGCTGGCTCTTCTTCGCCGTCTGGGGGTCTGGGTCTGGGTGCGGATATGGCTGCGTCTGCGTCTGCGTCTGCGTCTGCGCGTCCGTCTCTCAAGGCTGTACGCAAACCCGCCTCTCGACCAATGCGCATAATCCGCACCCTGAGGCCTGCTTCTTCTCCCCGCTCTCTCGTGTGTGTCTGCATCTGCATCTGCGTCTGCGTCGGTATCTGCATCTGCGCCAGCGCCGCAGCCTCGACCACCCACCCCGCGACCGTCGCCGCCAGCCCGGACGCGACGTACTTCCCTTTCTTGCGCGAGGGCGAGAAGATGTCGGGAAGTGGGCGGGGGGGCAAGGGCGGGCTGGTGGGGGGCGCGGGGAGGAGGAAGGCGGGGCGGTGGTGGTTGTGGGGGGTGGTTGCGCCCTGGGGGGTGGTGTGAGCGTTGTTCGCGACGGCGGCGGTATTGAGGGTGGGAGAGTTGGTGGCGGGCGGGAAGCGGAAGCGGTGGTGTGCTGGTGGAGCGGGGGTTGCTGGTTGAGCTGGGGTGTATGGGGCGGGAGGAGAGGCGGTGCGGCGGCGTTTGGCGCGGGGGAGGGAGGGGAAGAGGATATCGTCGTCGTCGTCGTTGTCTCTTTCGTCATAGGCTCCTTGGGCCGTGGTGGCTCCATGCCCATCTCCCTCCTCCTCTTCCTCTTCGTCACCGAAGACTTCGCCCCGTTCAACTGTCCGCAGCACATCCCCACCCCTGTCCTCTTCCTCTCCTTTCTCCTCTTCCTCCTCCTCCCCCCGCAGCGGACTCGCCTGCGCCTGCGACTGCGCCTGCGACTGCGACCCCTCCTCAATACTCTCCACCCTCTCCAAAACCCTCCTCGCCTTCACCCTCGGCACATCTGCCCCGTCCCCGCCCTCCCCGCCGCCCCTCCCCCGCACAGCGCCCGCATGCTGCAGCGGCGCAACCACGAAGCGCCGCGCGGGCGTAGTTTTCTTGGGCTGCGCGTCTGGCTGCGCGCTTACAGCCGTGGGTGTGTGTGTGAGCGCATGGCGCAGGCTGGAGGGGGCGCTTGGTTTCGGCTTTGGTGTTTGGGGCGGGGCTATGAAGCGGTGTGGTGAGGGCTTTTGGGGCGGCATTTCGGGCGCGGCATTGGGGGTGAGGTGTGATGTGGGTGGAGGTTGTGGACGTGTTGATGTTGGTGGTGGTGGTGGCGGTGGTGGCGTTGGTACAAGACGCGGTGCGGGATGTGGGGTGCTACGCGGTGTCACGTGATGAGATGGTTGGAAGGCTTTAATTATCTATGGTAGGGTCCGAGGTGGCTTTTGTATCTGCGGGAGACATGTCGGCTTTGAAATGTCCTGATCTGCCACTGCGCGTCTGCCCCGATGCGCCTGTTGGTGTCCTGCAGCAGCCTTCGAAATGGCCCAGTCGGCCTGCCAGTACTGTCTCCGTCCTTTGAAGACTTGTGGTGGACTCTTCGGCTGCAGCATTCGTGTGGGCCTCGTGGCATTTCTGGTAATGCAATGTCGTCTCGAGCAATTCATGTGGCGCAGAGCTCCAGCATCTCAGGCCATCCAAGGGTATCGTTGTCTAGCTTTGTGCGCCTGAATGCACAGCGTCGTCCGGCAGCATCACACGGCACCGGCCCGTCGTCGCTCCAGGATCTGCTGCTTCAGGCCCTCGGCGGCGACCTCGGTCTCCAGCACGCGGCCGACGCCCTTCTTCCACGTCTCCTCCAGCGTCTTGATCTCGCCGTGCACGCTCTCCTGCTGCGTGCGCCGCAGCGTCGCGACCTCGTCGTGCTGCCGCCTCACGTCCGCCAGCTCGGCCTCGATGCCCTTGAGCATGTCCTCGAGCTGGGCGTTGCCGACCAGCCAGGCGTTCTTGCCAAACTTCTCCAGCAGGCCGAGCTGCGTCAGGCGCCCCTGGACGTACTCGGCGCTGGTGTAGGCCTGCTTCAGCGCGGAGCTCCACTTGGCCAGCAGGTCGGGGCGGTGCTCGTCGCTGGTGGGGTCGGTGTTCTCGGGGGCGTCGAGGTCCTCGTAGCGCTTCAGGTCGATGCCCGACAGCTTCGAGGCCGGGTTGCCGTCCAGGCGCGCATGCTCGCGCTCGATGAAGTCGGAGAAGCGCGGCGTGTACTGGGCGGCGCGGGCGAGGGCCGGGTGCAGGTCGGCCGTGTCGACGCCGGCGGTCCTGATGTCGGCGACAATGGCTGCACGCGCAGCGGCCAGGGCGGCGTCGTCGACGTGGGTGTCGACGTCTGCAGAGCGTTAGCCGGCCGCCAATATTGCTCACGCGACGCGGGCGCCGGCGCGGTGGAAGCGAGCACAGCAACAAAGGCAGGTACTATGGACGTACAGGGCAGCGAGTCGTAGGATTCGTTTATCAGCGGCATGGCTGGGGTGAGGGTGCGGAGCAGATACTGGCAGCGCAACGAGCGCCCGCCTGCAGACACACACACTAGTGCGCCGGCCCGGACGTCATGCGCCCCGCGCGAATCAGCTCGCGGGCGCCGGACAGGACTGCAGCATCACACATTGCAGCCCTCGCAGACAACGCCTGTCGTGGGAGCTGGCGATAGTGCGCCCTCGTACCCCTCGTCCTATCGTCCCCTCGTCCCCTCGTCCCCTCGTCCCCTCGTCCCCTCGTCCCCTCGTCCCCTCGTCCCTCCGTCCCCCCGTCCCCTCATACCCCCGGCCTGCCATGTGAAGGCGCCGTGTTGCGTCCCGACGACGTCGACGTCTGACGTAGATACTATATATGCGCTTGCCCTGCGCTACTCTCACCCGCCTCACCACGCTGCCGCTCGCTTCCGCTGCACACCTCTCTCCGCCATGGCGCGCTCACACATTGCTGTCGCCGTCGGCGCGGCTGTCGCTGCCCTCCTGATCGTCGGGCAGCTTGTCATCCACCTGGGCTTGCCCAACAACGAGTTCTGGCACTGGCGCCTGGACCAGAGCAGCCACAGCCACAGCCATGGCCCGCCGGACCTGTTCATGAGCACCAAGCAGGACGGCGGCCTGGTCGACGACCCGTCGCAGTACCTGCTCGGCGTGGGCAAGGCCGACATCACTGGGTGGGTCGCCCGCCCAGCAGCTTCGGTGCAGTGCTAACCCGCCCAGCCCCGTCGTCGAGCTCAACCTGATGGGCTATGCCAACTCGTCGCAGGTGGGCACCGGCCTGAGACAGCGCCTGTACTCGCGCGCCTTCATCGTGGGCAGCCCGAGCGCCCCCGGCGAGCGCGTCGTGTACATGGTGCTGGACACGCAGTCGGGCGACACGGCCATCCGCAACGGCATCCTGGAGGGCCTGCGCGCGCTGGGCTCCGAATACTCCGTCTACACCAAGAACAACGTCGCCGTGACAGGCACACACAGCCACTCCGGCCCGGGCGCCTGGCTCAACTACCTGCTCCCCCAGATCACGAGCCTGGGCTTCGACAAGCAGAGCTACCAGGCCATTGTCGACGGCGCGGTGCTCTCCATCCAGCGGGCACACCAGGGCCTGGCTCTGGGCACCATCAGTGCGGGCAGTGGGAAGATTGCCAACACCAACATCAACCGCAGTCTCTTCGCCTACCTCGCCAACCCGGCCGCAGAGCGAGCCAGGTATGCTGACGACGTGGACAAGACCATGACGCTGCTCAAGTTCACGCGGTCGAGTGATGGCAAGGCCATGGGCGTGCTGAACTGGTTCGCCGTCCACGGCACCAGCATGCTGGGGAACCAGACACTCATCACAGGCGACAACAAGGGCGTGGCCGCGTACTTGTTCGAGGAGGCGGTCGAGGGCCAGGACAACATCGCCGAGGGCTTCGTCGCCGGCTTCTCCCAGGCCAACGTCGGCGACACCTCGCCAAACGTGCTCGGCGCCTGGTGCGAAGACGGCACAAACCAGCAGTGCCGCCTGAACGACAGCGTGTGCGCCAACGGCAAGTCCCAAGACTGCCACGGACGGGGCCCGTTCTTCGGCCTCAACGACGGCGGCGCTGCGTCGTGCTATGAAATTGGCAAACGCCAGGCCGACGGCGCGCGCAGCATCTTCTCCTCGACGTCGCTCACTCCCATCGCCGGCCCCGTCCGCTCGTTCCACACCTTTGCCGACTTCTCAAACTACACCCTCACCCTCGCCAACGGCAGCATCGTCACCACCTGCCCCGCCGCCCTCGGCAACTCCTTCGCAGCCGGCACCACCGACGGGCCCGGCGCCTTCGACTTTGTGCAAAACGACCCGGGCGCGCCCTCCAACCCCTTCTGGAACATCGTCGGCAGCGCCATCTCGCCGCCGTCGCAAGCACAGCGCGCATGCCAGTCCCCCAAACCCGTGCTCCTCAACGTCGGCCAGGCGAACACGCCCTACCCCTGGTCCCCCAACATCGTCGACATTCAGACCCTGCGCATCGGCCAGCTCCTCGTCATCGTGTCCCCTGGGGAAGCGACCACCATGTCTGGCCGGCGCTGGCGCGATGCCGTCTTCAACGCCGCCAAATCCTCCTCCCTGGTCCCCAGCGGCACCGACCCGCTCGTCGTGCTCGGCGGCCCCGGCAACACCTACGCGCACTACATCGCGACGCCCGAGGAATACGGCATCCAGCGCTACGAAGGCGCCAGCACGCTCTTCGGCCCCCACACACTCCCCGCCTTCATAAACGCCTCCCTCACCTTCCTCCCCTACCTCGCCGCCACGCCCCCCTCCGCCCCGCTCCCCGCCGGCCCCGCCCCGCCCGACAACCGCGCCAAGAGCATCTCCCTCATCACCGGCGTCGTCTTCGACAGCCCCGGCTTCGGGCAGTCCTTTGGCGCCGTCAAGTCCCCGCCGAACCCATCCTACCCCCTCGGCGCCACCGTGCGCGTCGTCTTCGTCGGCGCAAACCCGCGCAACAACCTCCGCCAGGAGGGGACCTACACGTCCATCGAGGTCTTGGACGCGGGTGGTGCGTGGCGCCAGATCCGCCACGACGCCCACTGGGACGTCGTGTTTGAGTGGAAGCGAGTCAACGGCCTGACGGGCACGAGCGAGGTGAGCGTCACTTGGGACACGGCCTTTGAGCCGAGGCCCGAGAAGGGGAGCAGGTACCGTGTGCGCTATTTTGGGGATGCCAAGGCGGTGGGCGGCAAGCTGAGTGCGTTTGAGGGCCTGAGTCCCGAGTTTGCGATTGTGTAGGGGGGTTCAGGATGAAGGAGAATGAGAGAGAATGGGGGAGGGGGATTATTACAGTCTGTTCAGTCTGTTCAGTCTGTTCAGTCCAGTCTGTTCAGTCCAGTCTGTTCAGTCCAGTCTGTTACTTTTTTTTTTGTTTTTTTTGCGACCCATCTGGTTCGTTCGCCTGGGCTGTCCAGTCTGTCCAGTCCAGTCTATACAGTCCAGTCCAGTCCAGTCCAGTCTATACAGTCCATTTTTATCCGGTTCATTCTATGCAAGCCACTCCAGTCAGCTCAGTTCAGTTCAGTTCAATCCAGTCCAGTCCCGTCCGTCCAACCCACTCCACCACACCAAGCTATGTGGATGTCTAATTTTCTTCTTATAAATCACCGCACTACTTATTGCTCTACTATTCCTGATCCCTCCCCTCCCTCGTCTCCCTGTCTCCTTTTCTATCTCCCATCTCCCATCTCCCACAACCACACCCACAGCCAAGCCACCTCGCATCTCCACAGCCACCCTCGCAACCGCAAGACGGATGTCCTGTGCGCGACTGCGATGGAGTGCGGTTCGATGTGGTGGCGGTGGGTTGGGGAGATGCTGGGACAGCTGGGGTTGTCTAGTATTGATTGCTACAGCTATATCACGAGACTAGAGAATATTTCCCGGTCCCAAGTCCGCCATGGCGGATAATACCTTCCTCGGACAACCAGCTTCAGATGCCAGAAGCGACGCACATCGATCGTGTACACAGCTGAGAGCATTCGAGAGCCTCAAAAAAAAAGTTCGGGAGTAGAAACTGATAAGCGGTCCAGAATCTTCTGGGGGTGGTGTCGTAGCAGACCGGTGATTGTGAAGATTGACTGCCCTGTGCCAGGTTCCATGATTATGTTGTTCGTCACCTATCCAGCGATTATCCTCTGCGAACTATCCGTAGGATCTGACGATCGCTGCGCTAGAACATCGAAAGGCAAAGCGTGCAAGCGCAGTAAATCTCCTGCTCGAGCTTATCATCCCAGGAGTGGGCCGCGGGTGTGTGCCTTTGACTTAGTCAGCGTCTTGAGCTGCTTCGCCGCGAAAGTTGAAATCAATATTTGCTGTCGCTAGACTGAAGTATCTCAGGTGTTGGGGATTGATGTCGACGCGGAATACGCTACAGAGGGCAACCTGATCCGATCTGGTTTCGTCTTTGCGACGGAACAACCGGCCTGTTACCAGACGATCGCTCGGACAGGCATAGCAGATCCAGAAGTCCCGTGGGTGGTATGTGGCAGCTTCACGCCGCTCCCTATCCTCGTTCGAACAAAGGGCCGCTCCCTATCCTCGTTCGAACAAAGGGCCGCGCCGCAGCCTAAAGTGCATGGGAATCGGCTCTTTGTTGATGGAGTCTTGCTTTTCGTCGACACTACCTTGAAAATCTTATCCATATTAGGCCCGCATGTAGTCATGTAGGCCGCTCAGTAACACAGCTGGCGGCAGACTGACATAGGGCCCATGTGGGGGTATCGACCTCAGGCCAGGGAACGTGATCATCTCGAAGCCTATCTCGCTGTGATACAAACTCAGATGACTGCGATTCGCAATTGCCTTCTAGTGCAGCATCGATGTCTACGGTGGGATCTTCACGATTTGGAAGCAAGGCCAATGGCCAATGACCTTGGGTTTATCGTGGAGTTCCCGGTGAAGGGACTAGACGAACCCTGCTCGGTTCTCGGCCAGAAAAATCCTGGTACGACATGGATCGAAAGGGTAGAGTTTTGGACAGGCTGTCGAAGCGGCAAGAGGCTCACGTTGCTTGACAGCGATGCTCCTTGGTGAGCAACAATCAAATATGTTTCCGATGACAGTCTCTGGGAGCTCCAACAATACGCAGAGACTTGCAATGTCTAGCTTGGTCGCTCTGCGTCCAGATCCAGCTTGCCAGATGCGCAGCGTGTCAGCCTGCCGACTTCGTAGGGGTTCTGTCATTGTGGTGCTGGTGTGACGACTCAGCCGCGTATAGGAAGACGGTCTGCCAATCGATGGTCTAACAACGGGAAGATGGTCTAGATTGACAGGAGGAGGGAATCGTGTACATATACGCTTCGCCTGAAGAGCAGACGTACATGCACAGCAAAGGAAGCACTGCCCATCGCTCCTGACCCCACCACCGCAGCCACACTGTCCCAGCGACTGGGCAAGACTACCATGTTCAGCGAATCCCGCGATCCGATGGAGAAGTCGCCTCAAGCAAGTCAAACAAACAGTGTAGGCAAACAGTAAAACGCATGAAACGCCCGCTTGGTCTGATGCACCACATCCAAGTCCACTCCTAGTCGGCTATTGCAACCACCAGTCAACCCCAGTCGGAAGACCAGAAGCGAGCCCTTTTTGCCTAGCGCACCAGAGGTAGTCCACAGGAGTCCCATGTATTTCGCTGGTCACGGTTTATAAACTGCTCGGATCGATGATCGGTCGTCTCGTTCGCTGCATCTCGAGAAAGGACTTGATTTCGATGCCGGCCAGAGGACGCCAACTACCTACTGTCTACAGTACACTACTCCTCTACCCGCGCCTACTACGTTCTATCCTATACTATCCTATACCTGTGCAGTGTGCAGCTAGCTAGGTGCTTGCGTACTCTGCTCTACTCTGCTCTACTCTGCTCTGCTCTACTTATAGCATAGGTTCTGTATATAGCCTTGGCCTATAGCTACACGACTTAGACTTGGGCTTGGGTTTGAATTGGGACACGAGCCGAGGCGCAGTGAGTGCGTTTCTCTCGAACGGCCTGCGTAGGGCTGAGGGTAGGAGTTGCATTTGGGCGGGTGGGCTGGGAGATGCGCGGAGCGCGGTGCGCGGGATAGGGGAAGTTAATAGACAGATAGTAAGAAAAGAGGGGGGGGGGGAGGGGAGGTTTAGTGTGTAGTTTAGAGAAGATCTGCAGAGTGTAAGTAAGTTTGAGAGATGGTTAAAAGTATAGTTTTATAAATTATACGTAAAGCTAAATAAAGCCTTGTTAATTTATAATAGAATAGGATAGAATAAAATCTAATACAGCGTACTACATAACAACACAAAACAACGTAGCTTCAACACCAAAGAGCAGTAAGAAGAAGAAGAAGAAGCAGAATAAAAGAAAGAGTAAGAGAATCCTAACAGAGATAATCAACAGAGAGCAAGAAAAGACTAAGCCTCTATCTCCAAGACGCGTATAACTACAGCTACAATAGACTATCACGACCAAAACTCAAAGCGGATGAAGAACTTGCTTTGCTTTGTCATGTTATGCAGCGAAGCAAAGTGAAGCAAAGCAAAACATGGCAAGACAAGACAAGACAAGACAAATGCGGGTATCCTGCTCTACGCCTTTTGCCTCTGCCTCTGCCCCTGCCGTATCCTATAAAATGCCATCCTGTTGTGCTGTGCCACCCTGTCCTGTGTTGCAATGCAATACCACACAACACAACACAACATAACGCCATACCCATACCATACCATAGCATAGCATACCGCGCCTGTAGACTCCATCGCAAAACCATCCCAGCCTCACGCTCTACGCGGGCATCCCGCATCAAGGGGAGTCTAATCACAAGTCTCGTTATCGTACAGTCTCGCTTCCTTGCCTCCCCTACACACATCTAAACATACGCCCCATACTCTCTCCCCCTCGTCCTAGGCCTCCTCCCCGCGCCGCCACTGCCAGGCCCAATATCGATACTCTGCAACTCCAAACTGAGTGCGAAATCCTCATTCTGCACACCGCGGTCGAGCGGGATCTTGGCAGGGATGGGTGGCGCGCCCGCGCCAGCGCCAACGTGTCGCGCGCCATAGCCGTTGGGGGCGTGGTGGCGTTCGCGCAGGGCCTCGCGGGCACGGGGGGAGGCCTCGTAGCCTCGGGAGCCGGGGCGGGAAGATTCGTAGCCGCGAGAGACGGGGCGGGGGCCAGAGGATTCGTAGCCGCGGGAGACGGGGCGGGGAGAGTCGTAGGCGCGGCGGTCGTAGGCGTCGAGACTGCGGTCGGCCAGGACGAGGGCGCTGGAGGGGTCAAAGTCCGGGCGGCGCGTCATGACGAGGGCGGTGCTGGGGACGGGGGCGTCTGCGGAGCCAAAGGTTGCGTCTGCGGCGGTGGCGATGCGGTCGCGCTCTGAGCGGTCGCGGCGGTAGCGCTCCTCGCGCAGCTGGGCCTCCTGCAGGCTGCGCGAGCCGTTGAGGGTGGCGCGGATGCGGGGGTTCTTGTCCTTGACGGTGCCCTTTGGCTCGGGCTCGGGCGCCCAGTTGTCGATGGGGAGGTGGTCCGAGGCGTCGACGACGCGCCCGCTGAAGGTGACAATCTGGCCCTTGTCGTTGTACTCCATGCGGCTGCCGGGGCGTTCAGGCTCATCGTCGGCGGGCTTGGAGAGCGAGGGGTTCAGCACGTTGAAGTCGTCGGGGCCGAAGGGGACGCCAGAGAGTCGGCGCTCGTCTGGAGGAGGCGGTCGCGGCGAGACGGACTTGCGTGTGGGCATGCTGCGTGTGGGCGCCCGGTCCGCGCGGTCGTCGATGGGGTTGGGCGAGTGCCGGGGGCTGGGGTTGGGGCTGTATCCGCGTGGGCGGGGGTTCGGGCTGTGAGCGCGAGGCCGGTACACGGGCGCATACTCGTTGAGGGGAGACGTCCGCCGCGGCTCCTCGGGCGGGTCGTGGTCGTAGTACGAATCCTGCGGCGGCTGCGTCTGGTAGTGGACCAGCTCGTGCGCCTGGACAGGCATGGTGTACTCCGGGGGTGCCCGGTATTCAGCAGGCTCCGAGTACTGTCGCAGTCGCAGCGGCGCCTCGTAGGCCGGAGGGGCGTGGTAGGCGTCTCTCTGGCCACGAGATGCGTCGAAGCCAGCAACAAGCGAAGACGGAAGTGACGTCTCATGGCGCAACGGCGACGGGGCCATGGTGTCGCGGGAGACGGGGCGACTGTTGGACTGCACCGGCCGGGGATGTGTGTAGCGTCGCTCTGCGGGCTGGCGGTAGTCGAAGTCTGGCGTAGCATACGGCTGGCGCTGGAGGTCGTAGCTGGGCTCCGGCGGCGGCTCCTGGTGGCGCGCAAAATTAAGCGGTGCAGGCGAGTCGCTAGCATATGGGTTGGGCGAGTCGCCAGCATATGGGTTGGGCAAGTCGCCAGCATATGGGTTGGGCGAGTCGCCAGCATATGGGTTGGGCGAGTCGCCAGCATATGGGTTGGGCAAGTCGCCAGCATATGGGTTGGGCGAGTCGCTAGCATATGGGTTCGGCGAGTCGCTAGCATATGGGTTCGGCGAGCTGTACGCGTGTTTGTGTGGTATGGTCGCGGCATCCTTGCGGTGTGCTGGTGGTGGAGGGGGGAGGTCAAAGTCCTCGTCTTCCACGGTCGGCTGCATGGCGCTCTGTCTCCGGCGCGAGTGGGCGTCATCGTACGAGGGAGAGGCCTCGATGTAGCTGTTGGGACGGTACTCGACGGGCGAAGCCTGCTCCCGGATCCGCAAGTTGCTCCTGCTGGAGCGGAGCGGTGCAACATGGTAGGAGGGGTCGTCGTATGGATCTTGTGAAAAGTGCTGCTCTGGCTCGAAGGTGTGCTGTGTCGGCACAACAGGAGCCGAGTGTGCGTGCATGGCGTCTGATGGTCTGGCAGCACGGAGGTCCTCCTGCGACACGGCCCGGCCGTGTGCGGCGTCGGTCATGTGGCGGGGCAGGGCGTCGACGGGCTTGACCTCGTATGGCTTGGGCGCGGCGTAGGACATGTCGAAGTTCTCGACGGGGTGTGCGAGACTGGGGTTCGACGTGCGTGGGCTCGCGGCGACGGGGGGCGATGGCTCTGGCACGGGGCGCCGGCTGGGGGCAGGATCTTGGGCGTGGCGCGGAGAGCCCAGCTCGCGCGGCCCCGCACGCACGCCCTGCAGGCCGCGGTGCTCTGGGGTGGCGGCC